>KK114189.1:832221-907011 GCA_000611955.2 Stegodyphus mimosarum | reverse complement strand
CTTGAAACTTTTAAAAAACCATACAAATATAACGTTCCTGAAACCAACAAGTCATTCATCTTTTCTCGTTGAGAATTTAATCCTAGTATACGGCGCACACGGGATTTAGCGACATTATGATGAAGTCATTTTGGTGAAGGCAACAGTTTTCAAAATCGCTCCGAGGCCGTATCGTATATTAGGATTTTGCGTTTAGCTTATATTTTAAAGCTTCCAAAAGCTTAGGTTACATTTATCTGTTATATCAGCATCGAAATTAGATTTTTCACTGAAATAGAAACAATTTACTTATTGCATTAATGTGGAGAATTTTTTTATTGAAATATTTTTTTCTCTGTGCCATTTAGTTGCATCTATTACAAACTAAAGATTAACAATCAGTTTTTGTAACATTTTGAATTCGTTGTCGTATTGATCTATGAAGCACAAGATTAGTCAGTTCTTATTACGTTATTGGAAGTTGCAGCCGTTCCTCTTATGTTCTTTGTCGTTCCTTACATTTTTGTTCCTAATTTGTCACTTTGTAGCGTCATAGTCATTGCTCCTTTTTGCAAGCGTGTTTTATTGTTTTCTGGTATTTACTATTATTTTGTCTGATATCTACGCTATCTTTCCTAAATTTTTGACGAAGAATAGATTTCCTTGGTTTAATTAATGAAATTCTCGGAGACAGATGCTTGTAAGCAGTGGTGCGTCTCAGAAGAATTAGTACCTTCATCAACATCATGTTCACATCAAACAATACAGTAGAAGAGAGTAATACCTCTGATTAGGAAGCACGCGGCAAAGGGAACAAATATTATGACTGTTGAATGTCCGACATATTTATGTTTAGGCAGAAATATTTATTTTTAGGCATCGGTACTATGTGCACCAGGTTGTTAACCATTCAACAAATTTCTGTAACTGCTACACATACCCAATTCCCAGAATCGATAATATAATCCATAATCGATAATATTTCAATAATAATGCTAACATTTACTTTATATTTTAATGCTAGTTTTTTTTTTTTTTTACTTACGTAAAAAACATTTAAAAGTATGAAAAATACGTTTTTCATACTTTTTCACTAACCTGAAGTTAATTGTACTAAAGTTGATGTTCAACCAGCTAATGTTTCCTTGCATATGCTTAATAGCATGATTTTCCGCTAACTTGAATTTAATTTTACTAATTATTGTGTTTAAAAAGCTAAATTTGACCTACATGTGCTTAACATATTTAATCAACTAATTTTTAGAAAAAATTCAACTTGATAACATTATTATCACGTCATGTACTAAATATCATGTCTAAAAAGCTAAATTTGACTTCTATATGCTTTATATCATGTTTCATTTCAATACTTAACCTTATATAGAAATGCCATCACTGATGGCTACCTTAACAACAATATCCTTCTTTGTTATACTTTATTGTTCTTATTCTTAAATCACCAGTTCGACGGTTATGCTTTTCTGGTCGTCTATGATTTGTTTTATTGAACTTTTTTTAGTAGAACTTATTACGTTCTTTTTAGTAGAACTTATTACGTTCTACTAACAAAAGTTCTATTTCATGATGATATGCTAGCAAGTACTAAATTTTTAAACGGAGGTGGGTTTGTACCCAGGTACTCCGTTGTTGCACCATTCTAATGAAGAGGACCTTAGCGACAAAAATGCACTGTCGCCAGGGCCGGATTTAAATGAAAAGAGACCCTAGGCTATTCCACTTATGAGGCCCTTTCACCTCCCATAATTAAGTTTGTAAATTACATGAGAGATGGTAAAATACATCATTACTGTGATATATATCAATATGTTAAATGAAACATGTTATGATTGGTACTAACCTTTATAGAAAATATGGCACGAATAATAAGTAAAAAAAAGTTGAGAACTTTTATTTGGACATTTATTCTCAGCACCATATTCACTTGTAAAATAACTAATCAAACATAGCACACAACATTTATAAAGAAACAAAATTCAAATAATGAAAATCTTTAACTACGAAAATATAACACGAAATAAAAATTATCATATTTTCCATCAAATTAAATTAAATATATTCAATACGTTGAAGATTAAACCAAATTCAATTCAGATAAATTTATTTCATAATAACTCGCATTTCAAGTTTAAGTATGAATTATTACGAATTTTAAGTCCTAAACTAAAAATCAAAATCACAAAAAAGAAAATATCAAATTGTATATTGTTTTAAATTTTATGTTAATAGTTATTTTATTTAAGAACTGATTCAAACCAAGTATACATTTGAAACAAAATAGTACATTAGAAGAATTTCTTTCTAAACTTTTTCACACAGGATTCTTCTATAAGTTCATCAAAATCTATTTTTCTGAAGGTCTCATTTTCGATGCATAAAATGCTCAATGAAGACAATCTCTTTCGGGTATTGTGCTTCTTAATTGATTTTTTAAATTTTTAAGTCTTGAAAATACTTTCTCAAGTACAATTAGTGACTATTAAACTGAGAAACAGTCGTAAGATTGGTTCTATATTGGGAAAGGCCACTTGAATATTTTCTTTGAATGTTACTTGATACAAGTCTGTATGCGACAATGTGGAATTTTTGAAGGCTTAAGCGTTTGGCTCACATGTGTGTGGAAATGAAAGGAAATAGTTCTTCAGTAATATTTTGTTTAACATCTTGTGGGTATTTTTGCATTAGCAGCTCAACAATCCTTTGAAGTTCTACCGTTGATAATGCAAGATTGGCAAGAAAGGAAAATATTTTCAGTACATCATCTTAAACAGAAGCTCTTCTTCCTAAATTTGATTCTAGTGCTTCTAATATAGGAATAAATGATTTAATCCTAAATTTATCTCTTGAGGAGAGTTCGTCTGAGGCGTTAAGGTCAAATGAATTTTCGTAATTCCCTTGTCTTTTACTTCTTATTAGCCTTTTAGTAGTTGTATATTAAGTATCTGGCAACGTGTTTTTTTGCTTGTTGCTCAAGTGCATCAAAATCTTCCCTAATTTCACGTAAAATATCCAAAAGTGACCTGTACAAATTTGCACAACTACTAACTAAATATTAGGGCTTTGAAGAATTTTGTTTACTTTTAGAAAATGTCTCAGTATTCGATTTCAGAAATGGAACATAAACACGAATTCAAATTCTTCCATTTTCTCTAAAGGATTGTTGGCCGTCAATCTAGTATCACCCTTTGTATTATTATCTGAATGTAAATAATTGAGTGCATCGGTGATATCATTATAATTTTCTAAAATAGCTTCTGTAGCTTTGGAGTGTGCCTCCCACGTAGAGTCTGATAAATATTTAGGCACTTTAAAATGAGGTTTCAAATGAAATTTCAGAACTGCCCATCTTTTTTTGTGGAGGACGAAAAAAAATATAAACTTCGTTCACACCAGAAAAATTCACAGTATCCAAGGCAACAATCAACAGCTGAACGACCTACTAAATTTAAAGAGTGACCAACGCATGAAACAAATCACGCAAACTTGTTTTTTTTTCGATAATGTTTTGCTGCGTACCATTGTATCTACCAGCCATATTGGCTGCATTATCATAAGACTGTCCTCGGCATTTTCTGAAATCAAGTCCAAGTTCAGTAGTGATATAGTTAAATACTAAATCAGCTATACTTTCCCCTGAGTGATCTTTTAGCTTAAGAAAAGTTTAAAATCTCTCAGTTGGCAAACCGTCTTTAGGCGACACGCATCTAATAATTAAGGTCAAATGATCAGTATGAGATATGTCAGGAGTGGAATTTACTGGAAAGCTAAAATACCCAACCTTTTTCACTTCCGCCGCAATTGTGTGTTTCACTTTATTTGCCATAAGTTGAATAATTCTCTCACATATAGTTTTAAACAGATATGAAGTTTTTCCTGAGCCAGTATTTCTATATCAATCGACATGATCTCGTAAAAATGGATCGAATTTTGCTACTAGTTCTAGGAGACCAAAGTAATTGCCGTTATATGGTGTTCCAAACTTTTAATTTTCTCCTCCGAATGGTGAGCCTCGCTCTGCAGGAGTGCAAATTACGTCGACAACTCTTTCTATAACGTAGCGCCAGTATTTCTGCTCTTTTCTTATTTCTTCCTTCGGCTTAGAAATTAAAGTTTTCCCTTTTGCTCTTGTTAAGTATGTTAACATAGTATTCCAATGATTTTCCGAATTTTCATGACTTTGAAATGATAGCAGGGTTTTTCCAGTCATAAACCCTTCAGAAGTTAATGCTGTTGCAGAAGATGCAATATTTGGAAAACGTTTGCAAACAAAGCAAAAAACGCGGCCTTTTGAGGGAGAGTACACGAGCCATTCTAAGGTAAATTTTTCTCCATTAGCTTTTGTTGAATAAAAAATTGCTTTTGCACAAAATCTGGACTGATTCTTATATTCTCGCTTAGACTTTAAAAATGGTCCACAGGGATACTGAACTTGAGAAGAGCCTTTATCTACCCAATATGTTACGTCATTTTGCGATAAATTTGTTCACAAGCCAACATCTGTTACAGTAGACATATACTTGACATGACTATCTAAATTTGCAACATCTTGAACACTGTGGTTCTCATTAGGTGTCTGAAAAAAAAATTCTGAATATTCGTACCATTTTCTTTTGACTCGTCTGTATATTTGTGTTCAGTAAGTTGCTCTTGAATTAGTTCCATATTTTCACTTTGAGTTGGTGCAACGGTCGTGTGCTCACATGCAACGTACTGCATTGCTTCCAATTGTAGTAGTACTAGTTAGCACATGCGTGTAAGCAGTAATCGGTATTAGCTTCTTTGCCTCATACTCTTGTAGCTTCTTTTTCTTGTGTTTGCAAGCGCCACTTTCAAATCTTTTATTCATTCTTAGATTAGAATCTAGAACAAAATATTTCAGTTATTAATTATTGTGTATAAATAAAAGTTAAATATTTATTATTAATACAAAAAATAACATTTAATGTATTTGAACTGTGGTAAGTTTTATTTTGTTGATCGAAAGTTTTGATAAACAATTCATTTTCGAATAATAAATTGAAGTAAAACAACTCATTTCCGTGAATAGTGCGTCTATTATAATATTCATTGTTTATAAAATAATAAATGTTAATTTCATAATTTCTGAATTTCAAACACTAATAAATTTTTAAAATATTTCCAAAATATCTGTAATTCAATAATGAAATTAAATTATAATTTTTCACTCATGCTTGCAGGGAACTGTTATTTTCTCTCATTGAAAAAATAGCAATTATGAATAATAAATTATACATATATATAATCACGAAAATATAAAATAAAGCACGTAATATTCGTTTTAAAATATACAAATTAAAACATATGTTAAGAACTCACCTAGAATTCCGCGAAATGAAGGTATTGTCACAAAAAAATTTTCAATAGGTATAAGCATTTCACTAAAGTATTGAATCTACTGAACTCAAAAGGCCAGAATCAAATAATCGTGTAAGCAATCCAAAAATAAGAATCTTTTCTAATAACATTAACACGTGTTTCATAGTATTGAAGTAACGCGAATATAACTGAATGTCGGAATATCAATAGGTCTGTTCGTTTGTCTGTTCCAATCTGCACTTTATTTATGCAAGAACAAACGAGAGTTTAGTAGCATAGATGCACGTCAATATTTGCCATAGCAATCAGTGCACTATACTTTGGTGCAATCTAGTACATACAAACGGAACAGACCCAATGAGCCGAACGCGTTGATCTTAACCAATACATTTTTATATTTCTTTATTAGTCATTTGCGTAGAATTTCTCGTTTTTGGTTCAGTGTTTTAGTGTTCACTGTTTTTAAAACAACGTAATTTTAATTTTACCAACAATTTGAACGTAGGCCCCTCTTAAACTTGAGACCCTAGGCTAAAGCCTAGTTAGCCTACAGGAAAATCCGGCCCAGACTGTTGCCAACGGTTTTTCTGCCGAAGCTCAAAACAGTTTTCTTGCAGAAGTAAATCAAAATCAAGTCCATCACTGAGCTTTTTTGCCAGAATTAACCTAATGAAGTAGAACATCGGATGACTGGAATTTTTCCCAGTTCTTCACAGACAAACTTCGAGGATGATGATGTTGTGGCCTACGCTTAATATTTAAATGCCCTTCACATTAAAACCAGATATGACGATGTTTTGATTATGGTAACACCAAAGTGAATTATCATTCGGATCCATCAGCCGTTCAGAGGGCGCTGCTCAGCATACGCATGCGCTACGGATTTGCAATTCTAATCATTTGCATATCATGCGCTACTTTGAGTTTCCTGAAAATTTCAGCTCACTCGCGTAAGTCCTTCATGGTGTTGCAATTTTCACAAACGTGAGTGTATTTACAATTTACTTCCCAACTCGAGAGGGATACAGAAAGTAAAAGATCACACTTGGGCCTAACTTAGTGATACTAAAACTAAATAGAAATTAAACTTTGCTCACAGAGCAAAATCGCGGAGTTGGCCTCTAACTAAATGGTGCGTAGCAAGAAATACTAATACTAGCGCACTTCAATTTATTTCAATATGCAATCACGTAGTAAGCACTATGGCTTAGCAATTATCTGCTAGCTGGTCAGGCGAGCATCGAACAGAACGACCGTGATCCGAGACTAAAAGCTCTCTCACACTAAGAGGTTTCTACCTCTGGTTTAAATAGTACTTGGCTGTACTTCAAATTAGCATAAGCTGAAAAGGCGCGCTTCTTTTGACGGGAAGTTGAAACAGAGAAGAGATAGAAAGATTTAAATTAAAATAAAACTTCGTTAGTTTAACTAAAACCTTACATCAGTCCATGCCGATATTGAGGAACCAGATGTCACGTTACAAGAATTGATTGAAATAAGCACTAATGAAGAACTTAAGATGCAATTAAAAAAGGAGAGCGACAATTATGGCATCAGGGAGACATTCTTGTCGTCACAAGAAAATTGTTGATAGTTTTTCCAACTTCGGACCTTGTGGAATGAGGATTCAACACAATGGCTAATCTTCTTATCCCCCTCCCCCCAAAAAAAGAAACACCTTGGAAATAATTGCCCGCAGTAATTTTTTAAAGCTCTGCCTGATTAATATGAAGCAAAATATTAAAAATTTGTTGCTAAAGCCTAAGCTTCATCCCTCCTATGAAAAGTACTAATTTTTTAAGTGGACTTATTTTATGTAAGTGTGTTATTAGGTTTTCATTTTATCCCGTTTTGATTAATAAAAATAAATGAAGAAAAATATTTACATATTTTTTGTTTAAAAATTTTCCGCTCTTTCAAAATGGCTCTTTGTCAAAAACATATTTCAAGTTGACGAATTTAAAAAAATTAATGTTAGGGTAGCGTTCCAAAACCACTCAACCAGTATAATATTTCACGTGTGAGCTGTCACTGTCAGGTAAATTTTGCACTTGTCACACGACATTTTCCCTCATACCTGAGTGTTTTGGAACTCTTTGGATGAAACCGTACTCTCAGTTTCTCTCTCTTTCGTCTTGGATCTTGATTTTGCTGCTAGCAGTCAGCTACTGAAGAGTTATAACCAGTACATAAATGTTATGCCAAAGGCAATTAACAATATGAGTTTAAATTAAAGGTATTTAACATCACGCACAGTGGCGAGATCAATAATTGAGTTATACTCATTAATTAATAATTTTTGTAATCGATAAACAATTATATATAGCAATTGATGTGCATGCTATATGCATGGCGTCCAGAGGTGAAGTGACATCTAAGTAAGAGGGAAGTCTCTTTCGTTACGTTCGACTATTACGCTGCCTGACTGGTTTTGGAACGACCCCTAAGCAAGGGTCTACAAGAAATAGAAAAAATCGGCAACTGCTGTTCTGGGAAAAAAAAAAAAAGATTTTGGGGATCTCTGCTCTATACTATGAGTCAGATACCGTAATTCATTAACGGAAGGTATCAAATATGCGGATCGTTGATCCGCTGACACCCAAAATGTATGATATGTGAGTTACCAGCTGTTGATGAATAACGGGGTTTCGAGGTAACTGGTTAGGATTGCCCCTTGCTGGCAGGAATTTGCACTATAGCACTTCGTTGCAGATGAACTGGGAGTCCTAGAGGAGTAAATCTTCACAACAGGTATATATTCTTTACGAACACTTTTAAATTCCGGGGGGAAAACAGGGTATGCGTTGATTTGCGTTACATTTTCATCATTATATTTTTGATGTGCATTATAATTTTTGTTACACCTTTTAATTCACTCTAAGTTGACTCAATAGATAGTAATTTAACATCTAATTATATAATATACCTCAATCAGATTCGATTTGGGTATCAAATAGATGTCAAAGATTCTGGGATAAGAGGCTGCAAACATAAATTTTTTTTGAGAGCATTTTCTTTAATGTTAAAAAATTCTCTAAAGTTACCTGTATTGTATCTTTCTTATGGTTTATCATAGCTGTACTCATTTAGAAGCGCCTAAAATTCTTTATCACGTCTTGCATTAAATCTCTTGGAAGAGTGGAATTTGAAGATTTCTTGCATTAAATCTCTTGGAAGAGTGGAATTTGAAGATTTTTTTTTTTTTTGGAAATTAATGTTTGTTTAAGCAACTTTTTGACATTCCGGACTCTCTGAAAATGCGTTTTCCCAGTATGTGTCCGAGACGATTAGTTTTCAATTTTCTAACACATTTGCGCTTTAGGCTATCTGTTCTATGTTAATTGCTTGCTGAAAAACCAGTTTTTATGAAAAGATCTCAATTTTGTAATATTAATGTTTCCAAAATTTATGTAAATTTTTGAAGAGCTAAAATTTTCAATAAAATGTGTTTAACGTTATAAAATGTAGGAATTGATGTGTGTTAGAAACTCATCCGGGAAATTCAGTGTGCGTAGACCAAAAACAACGCCATTGTTGATTAGATGGATGTGTTGTAGAATGGACGTTTAATACCGTATTTGTGCAAAATGTAGTGTCAAAATTTGTTATGATAAACAAGAATGACTAGTTAAGATGGTTTGGGACTGTGTGCAAACCATAATGAGTGTTAGACATCTCAGAAGTAGTATTTTATTCTGGTTATATTGGTACTTAAATCAGAAAGAACCTGCTGTAGGCCTACAGCGATATTGTGTACAAACATACTAAAGCATTTGGACGCGACCTCTTTATAACACGTTAATGTATATAATATATCATTTCTTGCAGCTTCGAGTCATTGCATTAAATTAAACTGCATATCGATAAAATGTCAATATGTCTCCATATTTAGTCATAAGTATATCTTCGAATAGAAAGACATATATGCCATTTTTTAAAAATTCTTCGTCACTGTATTTCCTTCTTGCTGCTCATCTCATTCTTTGTGTTTCTTATGGTAAGCTGATTATATTTATTAATCACAATAATAGGAGGAATAATTAATAATTTTTTTAGGTGTTCTAAACAATGTATGAAGGAAATTTATGGTGATTATGGAAATATTTTCGTTGTTGCATCTTCACTGTTACAGCTATATAAAGTGTATTTATGTATCTATTGGTTATTTAAATTATTTTTTAAATTGTTACTCAGTAATATATACACCAATGTGTAATAAGTTAATACTAAAGTAGAAAATAGTGCCAATTGTGCTTCTTTTACGGCAAGAATTTTCACATATGGAATATTTAAAAAAAGTCATGTAAATATTATTTTTGCGACTCCGTATATAATCAGAAGTGTTTTGTAATATATTTGTTTAATGCACTTAACAATAGCATCCTTGTGTGTTATATTTCATTGCGTGTTAATTGTACTTAATGAAAGCTAAAATTATAATTAATGGAAGGAATGATTTTACATTATTGGTTTCGTAAGTAGAAATGGCAAGTACAAAAATACTTGTAAGAGGTTCTGCTAAGTTGGAACATTGTCAAATTTATTATTTTTTTAATTAGTTTCACATTGTTCTTACCTGTGCCATTATTTTGTGTTATTATCACATGAGACTGAAATGGAGTACATGGAGAAAGCTTAATACCTAAAACCTTCAAGGAAAAATCCGATGCTTTAAAATTTTAGTTACTGAAATTCACACAAGTGGTAAATTTTCGTTACAGTTTAAGCTATTGTAAACTTTTTTTTTGTGTGACGAAATTGAAAGAATGCCATGAATCCGCTATTTATGGTTAAAATATGAATAAAATGTAGTGTTTTCTAATAAAATGGTCAAGTTATATGCTTATTTGTAAATTGCAGATGTAGTAATGCTGAAATAATAAATACATTATTAAAAAATTATAGCTAGTAAAACTTCATGAAACTGAAAAGTTTTTCATGAGTTTGCTTTTTAATTTTCAAACTACTGTGTTGACTCAAAGTGAAGGACGAATCTCATTTCTCATTTAATTGTTTTAAAATTTGGTAGAGTCTTGTAATCTGATATTTTAATAAATAAAATCCCAAATTGAGATGAAGGCGGGAAATTATCGTACTATATAGGATAATCACATTGTTTAAATATTAAGTAAACCTTAGGAGTAATTGGTGCATTAAAAACCACATAACTACTACTAATTGTAATAGTCACATCGCCTCTAGTGTAGAATTGGGTGCCCCTTGTTTTTTGGCGAAACATTTTGTTCAGTTTTGCCAATGAAACCCCATTTCTGGTTACCATGAGTTTTTAACATGGTTTTAGCTTCTTGATTTATTTAATTGAAAATAAATCTTGGTGCACATGGACAAAGTCAAAATGTGCAATGACTAATTTGTGCAATTCTCTGATTTTTTTTTAAGTGAAATCAGGTCGATGTGTACATGGACACAGAGTTTGTGAAATTCTTTGACTTCTTGTTTTGGTTGTGTGTAGCGGCCATCTTGAAATTGTGTCTTATTGGCGCTGATCTTGGTGTCAAAACAGAATTGCCAAAAAACAAGGGGCACCCAACTGTAAACTTTTACTGTCACATCTAGTTCACGATTTCAGTTTAGGTCCACATTGACTGTATTGATTACTGGTGTGTCTATAAGCAAAAAGTAATAATGTATCCATTTTTCTGTCTATGCTGTAGTAAAATATTGCATTTAGTTGGGTAGTTGCCTTTTGCTCTGATTAGAAACAAATGAATTTTATTAGAATATGTTCTTATTTAAATATTCATCTACATTTGTATTTTGTAAAGTTTATTCCTAAAATGTAGTCGTATATTAAAAGGAATTTTACTTTCTAGTAAATATAATAGGTCTGGCTTTGTGTGCTTATAAAATTGTATGAAAAAAATAAAAATAATGTATTTCTTTTGATAGGGTCTGTTGAGATTCCCAGGCATTCAATTTCTGGAATAGTTTTTAGTGACTGTTTTTGAATCAGAGTATGAGTAAAAGGATACTTAATCAAATTGTGAAAAAAATAAAAGCAGTCTAAAGACATTTACTTTGAAATGCGACTCAATTTTTTGTTAAATTGGAATTTATTACAAGTTTTTCAAACCTTCTTGTGAAAATCTCGCCCCCCCCCAAAAAATTGTCCTTGATTTTTTTTACATTTTGTGGTGATCGTTTTGGTTATTTCAGTTTTAAACTGCGTTATTAATAAGATTTTCTTCTAATACCATACAGCAATTTACTATTGTGCTACCATTATTATTTCTGATTATTATTAATAGTCTTTCCCTTTTAAGAGCGTTTACGAGGCAACTTATTGTGTTGGTAAAATAGTTATCTAGCAACCTATTACGTTGCCAAAATGTGTTTATATGGCAACACAAGTATGCATGCTTGCATGCAGCAGATTAGTGTTTCAGAACATGCCAATTTCTGCTTTCCAAATTTGCCTGTTGTTTTTCTGATTTGTGTTTGTTTTTTCATTGAGTATATTTTTGTTTTCCCCTTTGTAACAAATCATAATCAAAATTGTAAGCAGAGTATTAGAATGCCCATTGGAAATTGATCTGGAAATAGCTATATCTCGTTTACAATAGCTGTTTGCTTCATTTATTGTTGGACAAAAGAATATACACCAGTTAAGTTCCATAAAGTAAACACTGGAGTTATCCCCCAAATACAACTACGTATTGGTGTAATTAGCTCCAAGGAAATAGATGAGGGTCTGTTAGGAAGGTATTAAAATGCTAAGTTTGTGCATTTCTCTGATGTTTGTTTAATCCAAAACAAATCACTGTGCATGAGAACAACAGTGTAAGCAGCGCTTAAGTAAAAACAGATTGCTCTTTACGTGGGAAGAATAAAAAAAAAAAAATTTTGAAAAGGTGAGTTTTTAATTATGGATATTTCTTTTTACATTTTATTGATTGCTGTTTTATGGAATTCTTAATGCATTCTAACCATTTCTAAAATTGTTGGTGCTTGACAAAAAATTAGTTGCCAGCGAGTTGCTGACATTTCAGGAGGGGGCTGGAGAAAATCATAGTTTTGTATGTTTTTTTATACAGTGATTGTTAAAGCTTAGTTACAAAGTAACTGTCTTAACAAAAACTGCTTCATGCAATCCATATTTGATCTTAAGATCAAACATGGATTACATGAAGCAGTTTAAGTAGTAAACTTTAAAATAGTGGAAAGTAATGTCTAGTCGTTAATTTATCAGTGTCAGAACCTCTGTTTAACTTCTCTGCTAGTTAGTATTTGTCAGCTTCTTCCTGAATAAACATTTAAGTTAAGCACCAAAAATAGTTCCTTCAAGAACTGCTGCAGGAAGAGAGAAATGAAAAAGCTGAGATGAAGTATGTTTCAGCTACCAGAGTGCCTGCCTGTCTGTGAGGAACGATTTACATTCTGCAGCTTGCATTTTGTTTTTGTATTTGGTTGGAATGCGCTTTAGCCCACTGCTTGGCAGCGATTGTTTTTGAATGAGCAATAAACGCGCCAACATGGGTAACTCCGTATAACATGTGTACGTTGCCTACATTGTGCAATTCGCTGAAGTTTTTTTTAAGTTTAAAAGGAACGCTGTGCACATGGCATTTTCTTGTAATTTATTTTCATTATTTTAGCTTATTTTGTTCATTTGTGTACGTTGCCTACATTGTGCAATTCGCAGATGTTTTTTTTTAAGTTAAAACGGAACGGTGTGTACATGGTATCGTTTGTAATTTTAACGACCTTTAAAAAAAATTCCTTCTTTCTTCGATGCCATTTTGGTTACGTTTTCGCGGAGCGTGTTGGGAAGGTTATGTAACGGCATAAAATGTGTAAGTATTACAACATAAAATGTAAATAATTAATTTAAACCTGACAAATATTTTAATGATCATAATGTTCGTTTTGCATATTATTTTATTATCTTCTTGTGGCAACAGTTTCCATACTAATTTATGCTTTAGAATTCTATGTTTTGTTTACAATAGGTTTTCGCGGAGCATGTTGGGAAGGTTGCAATTGCAAAGAGGTTTCGCAGAAACGCGCCGAATTGGCGATTTTCAAAACATCGCCATGCAGTGGGCTAAAGCGCATTTTCACCTTGTATTTTTTCTCCAGCTCACCGTAACTTTTTTGCATTCTTGCAAAGATGTTCGTAAGTTTAATGTGAAATTAAAGATCTACAGTTCTGCCCACTTTCTAACTTTTTAAAATTTAAATAAGGAAAACACATAAAATGTATTGAGTCCGTGAAGTCAGAGGTTGAAAAAAAGTCATGCTAGTGAATAGGTATTTTGTTTATTCTTCATAATGGCTGGCAGTGCACGTGTGTTTGGAATAGCTAAGAGTTACACATTTGATACAAAGTACTAGCTGAGTAACAAAATTAAAGCATTTTAACTTCATCTGACATTTCTTTATTGTTGCTGAAGTATTTGTAAAATTGAGAGTTTAGAATATCTAAAAAATATCAGAAAAAGGGGGAGGAATGTTTTGAAAATGCGGTTAATGAAATTCGTTGAAAAAACAGATTATGATAGCTTGGATAATGCCATAGCAGAACTAAATTTAAGAAAATGTAAAATTTTGAATCCTTTAACTATAGCAGTCATAACTAAGCGATTTGCCTTCTCTGCCGCATATTCCAGCAATCGTCAACAGACATTTTATCATTTTAAAGCCTTTTGTCAAGTAGCATTTAGTCGTCAATGAGCAAGTATAAAACAGCAATCATTTATTATCCATAAATACCAAATTGACTCAAAAATAAGCTAATTATAACAATAAATAACTAATTATATAATACTGTAAATACCCTGAAAAAATCTTAAATTTTGTTTTGCTTTCCGATTTTGTATAATAAATTATACAATGTAAGCATTCTGTTTTTTACACCACCAGCAACCTTGGTTGGCATTCTGCCAAAACACATAGAGTCTTCCGAAAGGGGTGTTAGTACTTGCTGCGACATGAAAAATCACTTGATAATCTCCTTTTTTCTGGGAAGAGAGAATTTATATGCTTGAGGAAAAGAAAGTCCCCATCCTTCCACCCTATTTTGAGAATAATTTGGTCCGAATGGTGCATGCGTGTTTGCGCTCATGGTCGCGGATGAGGCGGTCAAGCTATGATAAAGTTGCTTTCTGCATTGAGATTTGTGTGTATTTTTATTCTTTTTAAATAAGCTTGGTTGGTTTACGTCCATTGTAAGTATGACTGGGCTATGTAAATCCCAATAATATGTTTGAGATTTTGTGTCAGTTCAAATATAGTTGCTGCATTGAGATATTGTATGCATTTTTATTCTTTTGGAATAATGTGGTTTTATTTAACTGTCATGGATCAACCATCAATGTCTAAAAACAGGCAAGTTTTGAAGTTGAAGATAATAGCAAAGATGATAGCAATGGTACTGTGGAAGCTCATTTGATAATTTTGAAAGTGGCGAAGAAAATATAGGAACTAATGACAGACAAAGATGTAATTGAATCTAATACTGAATCCAGCAATTGGTAGTGGCCAGGATAATGTAAATTTTCATTGGGGAGACTGTAATGAATTTCAACCAGAAACATATAAAGTCTGAGATCCAGACGTCCGATATTCAGAATGACTTAAAATCCAGACCTCAAAGCCACAAACTTCTTTTTTTTTTTGTATGCCTTACGCATGCGCATTTAATTTTTCCTTCCATAATAAAATGCATGGAGAGTTCTGATTCTTAATTTCACTTAGGTACTAAATGATATACCTCGTTATTGAAGAAATAAATCTTTTAAGCATAAATTTATGAGACTGATTTGGCTGCATATCCGCTTGGCATACATCTGAAACCCAAATATTCTACGTAGCAACATCGTTACACTTACTACTATTTTATATCCCTGACCCCGACCTGGCGAATCATTATTTATTATATTCTGCTTTCATCACCGCATGTTTATCAGTACATGACAACTTGACTCATGCAGCCATGTCTAAACTTTTTTATGTTTAATATTAGTAATTGAATAACAAGAGTATGGCAACCTTTCATGCTGACATTACACTTGGCGATGATTACAGATTTACGTTAAAGAAATGTTGACGAGGAAAAATTAACAAAAATTTCTTTATATATGTTAAAAATAGATTTTGTTAATGAAACTCATAGGTGAAAAGATTACATTTAGTATTATTTGAGTTAAGAATAAGTGATTTGTTTTTCACATAAACCCAGAATTGACATCAGAGCTCGTATGCCCGCACCGGGTGCCAGAATTTATTGGAGATAAAATTTTTGGAATTTGGAGAAGCACCAAGCATCAAAGTTAAGGGATGACAGAATTTTATAATTCAGGGAAAGCACTGGGATCCGAAGTTAGGCAAGAATTTAGAACTTGACGCGCTTTAGAGCATAATTTAGGACCCACAGAGACCGCATCAACCGATATCTAGCACCAGCCATAGATATGTGGGAGTTTATTTGTTCAGAACTCAGATTAGTCTTAAGCTTGTGCAAGAAATAGACTTAGGTATAATAAATAACTAAACTAATACAAATTCAGTACGCAATAGAAGCAAGACAAAATTTAGCAGAACAACTTGTCTTTCTTTGCCAATCTTACGCTACATAGCCAATAATATATAGTGAATGTTAAGCTAGGCTAAAATTATCTTCACTGATTCTAAGGAATTTCAGTTAATGTGCCAGACTGCACTGCTCCTTGATCGTCTAATTTGACCCAGCTTGTTATTTTTTACAAACTGTTATTATTACAGCAATTTTATAAAAATAAAAGCTTGAACTCTCGATTATGTGAAAAGAGTTTCTAATTCTGGAGCTGCAAAAGGATCTACAAAGCAAAAGCATGTTTCGATGTCCATTAAACAAAATGTGAAATTGCTGCAAAAAATGGATATATGCATATCCGTCTGAAAATTATTCGAGGAGTATGGCATTGGAAAGTGAACTACACATGACGAAGAAAAAGGAACTTTATTTAAAAAATAAATTCTTGTGGATTCCGACAGCCCACTTGCAGTGAATAACAGAAAAATTGTTCCTTATGCTAAAAGTGACAAAGTGATGATTGATCAAGTCAGACACGAGGGCGTACCATTGACGGATCCAGTGGCTGAAGTTGAAATATTTCATGAAGAAATGAATTTAAAAACTGAGTTCTCATATTCGACAGTTTTTTAACCAAATTTAAGAATCGCCATGGTATAAGGCAATTAAAAATTTCAGGAACTTTCTAACTGAACAAGAAATTATGTCTGTTTATAGAATTAAAGAGAAAGTATTAGTACAAAAAAATGAAGCAACTTAAACAACTTACATTGAAAAAAATGTTTAGTAAAGTAAAGAAATAAATATTATTCTCTTTTGTGTAAATTTTGATACCCTTTAGATCATAAATGCTCCTTTATTTTATAAATCACAATTTCATATTTTTAATTGTATAATTTCTGCATGCCATCTTACTAGATTTAAATTGGTTATCTAATATCCGGAATCGCCTAGGTCCCGACGAGTCCGAATTGCGGATTTTGTACTGTAGTAAATTATATTCATGAATGTCATCCTCATGTTGGACCTCCTATTGCTATCAGTGTTTAGAAGAGACTATTGGGTAATTAACACTAGGTCAGTTATAGGACAGCACATTTGGAAATGTGTGAAATGTCATTATATAGAGCCTAAAACTCTATCCAGATAATGTCCGACTTGAAATCCTCTAGAATCTTTCCATTGAAGGTTTTCTTCAAAGTTTGAGTTGGCTATGCAGTATCCTTTCAAGTTAAACCCAGACAAGGCCAAGGGAGGGGAACCAATGAAATGCTACATTTGTTCATTTTACTGGTAGATCTGTATTTATTAAATCAGTAGGTAATCTAACAACAGAATCATTTATTACCACTTTGAAGCATTTTTGTCTGAAAGTGGAAAGTTGAAAGAAGTGCACAGTGGTTGTGGCATTAATTTCATTATTGCTGATAAGGAATTGAACAGAGTAATAAATTATTTGAAGGAAAATGAATTGGTTAATAAATACTGCTCAGCTGAAGGTGTCAAATGGATATTTAAGCCTCCAACAGTGTCTCATTTTGGAGGACTTTGATAGTCTGCTGTCAAATCTAGAAAGTTACATCTGAAGCGAACCTTGGGAGAACAACTTTTGATGCAAGAAGAATTTACGACTTTGGTAGCTGAAATTGAAGCCTGTTTAAATATGCCACCTTTATGTCCGATGTTTGAAGATCTATCTGAATTTTCTGCATTTATACCAGACCATTTCTTAATTGGCACCCCACTGACTGCATTGCCTAAAGAGAGTTTACTTGATAAAAAAATTCCCACTTTACAATGGTGGAAGCTTGTTCAGAAGCTGTTTGAACATTTTTTAAAAAGGTGGCCTAATGAATGCATTTCTAATTTACGATGCTGTTAAGAATGGTTTAGCAACTTAATGTAAAGCTCAGTGATTTAGTTGTCATAAAGGAAGACACTTTACTACCTCTCTGATGGAAATCAGGAAGAGTTCTGGAAGTTTTTCCTAGCACAGATAATGTGCATATTGTGAAACTCAAAACTGTAACTGGTTTTTTTCAAAAGACCTATTCATGAACTTAGTTTTTTACCTGTCACGGCTTAACAGTTTTCACAAAACATTTTAACTTTGTTCTTTGCTTCAAATATAATTTAAATTCCTGATTTGTATTGTTTTGAGAATGATTTTGTTTCGTTTTCATAATTTAGTATTCTGGTTCTTATGAGTACTTTAGTGTTTTTTGCATGATTTAATAGTGTTATGATAATTTCATTTATAAATGCTATTTAGCATTGCCAAGTGGAATGTTTCGATGAGCCTGTCTGCGAGAATTTATTTAAATTCCACGACTCGCATTTTATTTTTGTATTTTTCGTTTTTTGCTAACTGTAGCTAGTTTAAATTGTGTTCTCTCAAAGATATTCTTAAGTTTAACACAAAGTTAAAGATGTATGATTCTGCTGTCACTTTCTACAGTACGTGTTCATACTGTTATTAATTTAATATGAGGAAACTGCATAAAACAAAGAAAGGGAGAGCGATAATAAGAAAAAAGTTAAAAAAAGCAAGATAATATTTATGCAGAATTATTGTATCTGTTTTGAGAAGCAAATGTTCCATTTTATAATGCCAGGTGTGTTATTTAGTCTCTTCCTGCATGCCAAACACTTAATTCTTTGCACCCGAACTTTTTCTGAAGCTTTAGCAGCTGAGACCTTTTTTTTTTGCTGTGTCTGGCTATGTAATATGTGATTTATATGAAGGTAAAATTTGCATATAAAATTTAAAAGGCAAACTTTTTAACATTTTATCATCATATCATGAACATTTTATAAAAGAAAATTTTAATTATGAATTATAACACTATCTAAATTTTCTAACACGTTTTCATCGCTTTCATTAGAATAACTATATTGCAACACTTTTCCTTTTTCTTCACTGGTAGAATAATGTCACTGTCATAAGAATCACTTTCATATTCATTCACACTAAATTCATAATCACTGCTTTCTTGAAACAGCACTTCTTCCATTAAATTTTTTGCCATGGTAAATAGTATTTTTTCTGTTTTTATTGGGAAACAAATGACTAAATACTGAGATCAATGAAGCATTAAATATGTATTTAAAATTTAACTGTTAATTAGAGTCGCATGATCTTCAGTGCACTATATTTATTATTGATGTGCCTGAGAGGCATACTTTGAGTATAAACCAAACTTTGGTAGTACCTATGAGGAGTATTTCGAGTGCAGAAGGTTAAAACATTGTATGCATTTGGTGTGGCAACATTCAGATTCGGTGATTTAGGTAAGGTGATCAGTAATGAGTTATGTCCTAGGTGGCAAATAAACAGTTTGCCAACTGTGAGTATCCTCTCAGCTTGCAGCAAATGCATTAAATACAAGTTTCTCAGTTCTTTCTGGTTATTTGCTCTCCCTCCCCTCAAAAATGTTCATGAAGTAATGCATTATGTCGCCAAAATAGTTCTATGGCAACTTACAGTGTTGCCAAAATTTATTTATGTGACAACCTCGGCTTGAGAATGTGCATGCCAGGCATTTGTGGACACGCAGATTTATGGACTCATAGAGGGAAAACTATTAAGTGAGGTGATTGAAGCAAGAGAGATTGAAAAGGTAAAACTTGAGTGTTGGAAAGATCATGCTTCAATGCATTGTTTGTGAATCATGAAAGTCTTGAAGGATGTGGACAAAAGACATGAATTAAGTCACTAAAAGGAGGAGGATTTTCTGAAAATATTTGCCATCATTAGACAGTCTAAATCTGGAAAGAGACATGTATTTATGGTAAAAATTCATTTACTCATAGCTCTAGTTCCACTAAGAACTATGGGGACTTTCTAAAGCGTTCTTTTAAAGAGGAAATGACCAAGAAAGCAAACTCCCCGACCTCCAGAAAAATGTTGGCCATTAAGGGGTTCCCCCCTTTTAAGTCTTTTCACCATAGAAGCATTGGAGGTTCTAACACAGTTTATAGACTCAGTTTAATAGTTAAAAATCCTGTAAAAGCCCTCAAATGAAAAGTTTGTGAATAGTATCAGCACAAAATAAATGTTTTACTAGAAGATTATGATAAAATTTGTTTATTGATGTGATAAATTTGGGGAGAAGCAATGAAAACAAAACTGCTGGAATTTTAAAATTTTATTTCTAACTTAATATATTTCATTCTTTCTGGCCCCCTCACAATTTTCTGTATTCAAAAGCCTGGAAAAGTGGAAAATAATACTAATCTTGTCACATTGGCAGGTATCTGTTGAAAGGGGCTTCCTTGTTCCTTCCTGCCTTGTTTATAGAGAAACTGAACGTTTAAAAGATTTATGTTTCTAAAGCCTCTGTATATGATTTTATAGTTGCTGAAGCTGTTCTCAGTAACAAGGAAGTACATTTTTTTTCCCCAAAGGCATATTGAAGACAGTAGAATTCTGATAATCTGCAGATTGTGGGACCAAGGGCTGTACAAATTAGGAGGGAGTTTTGCAGATTATAAATCATACCTTTATGAGTTTTATTTGCATTTCTCCAGTTCTAATTTGCACATTAAAATTGGAATATTTGCACATGTCTAGTAGAACATATACCTAACAATTGCTTAATCAAGTTTTGTAGAATAGAAAAGTATATTTTTAAGTATAATTGTGTGCAGAAGTATATGTGTGCATGTGTGAAGAAGGTAATGCAAATAGTATTTAAAAATATTGTGGAGAGAAAAGGAGTTAAGCAAATTTTGTTTTGTGAAACAACTATTTGTTGTCTTTCAAATGTTGATTACCATGTGAGGGTGTGGAGGTTAATTTTCAAAGCATAGCAGCCAAAAGCATAGCAGCCCTAGCTTCACCTTCTAGGCTTTAGAAATCGATACAAAGCTTTGAGCTTTTGAATCATGATATTAGGTTATTTTGTAACTATTGGATGATCCAGACAGAAATAATAATTGAGCAGGAACTAATGAAGAAATAATTTTTTTTTTCAGAACACATGCCTTCAGCAACACTGCACATGTTTATATATGTTTATAGTAAAAATTAGAGTGGCAGAAGCTGGCGTGCCAGTGGTTTTGGAAATTACCATCAGTGTGAATCTCGGCATCCTGATAAACGAATTCTTTGTCTCGGAGGAATTGATCCGAATAGTAAAATCTGTGAAATATGGAGGACTAAATCTGATGAATATTTAGGGTGAGAGAAGGCTTTTTCAGGGCTGGCTTCCTATGCTTCTAATTAAATACACAATTGTGCTCCATCTTGCTGTTGCATCCAAAGTCTACTCAGTGTGCAATGAGTAATAGTTGCTGTATGATTTCTGGATTTTCTTTCATTCAGCTAGTAGTACATATTGTGATAAAGCATTCAGCAGAAACTTTGAATGTGACACAGCTTTAAATGTCCACCATGTAGGGGTCAGAACTTTCAGTGATTACAAGTCTGGATGAATGTTTGTTTTTATGGGTCCCTTCCATTGAGCCACAGTGGTGTTCATTTTCCACTGTCTTAAATCATCCATTTTTTTTAAACCAACCATAAGGTTATTGTGTCAAAAAAAATTGTTCTTGGAGGGTTATACATGGTTCCAGATACTATATCCGCTACTGTTTAGTGAGTTCGTATGGATCCTAATTATCTAATTTAACTTCATCCATAGCTAATAGATGTGTGAAAACTCTTTTAAAGTATGATGAGTTTGGCACTGAACTTGCCATATCTGTAGTGACAATTTTAATAAAAATTAAAAAATAATAGAAAAAATCTGAAATGCACAGATTTATGTTTGTGAGAAAAATTAGTATTTGTGTTGAGAAAATTACAAAAACTGGCAAAAATAATTGTGGAAATTCATGTTACAGTAACCTTATTAAACTGCTTGTATGTCATGTTCAAAATACATTTCTAGCTAGCTTATAAAAGTGGTTTTAAATAAATTTCTTCAGTTAAAATGTTAACTTTTCACGGAGCACAAAGTTTTGAAGGAATGTCCAGAAAGTTGCTGTTGCAGTACTGGCAAACACATTGCTAGATTTTTTTTGTTGTATTGGTTTATTAGAAGTTACGATGTATTTTTTCTGTTTTTCATACTTCAAAGGACATTTGTATAAGGATCAAAGATCAGTCAATAATATATTGTTTATGTTGTTCAGAAATCTTTTGCTACTTATCAATGAGATTCTTACTTCTTTGTTCATTGACCAATGTATTTTTAGCAGCAAAATGCTGAACAGGGTGCTGATTTACAGCCTGTTCTGAATTCATCATTATACTAAGCCAGAAGTCAGATACCTATGTGTATGGTAACACATCCCATTCAGACTGCAGTAATTTTTTTTACAGGTGATCATACATGTGTGTCACATTGTCATGGTGGAACACAACTCTGATTACACAATTAATGAACTCTGAACATGTCTGGACAGTCGGCGCATTCAGACTTTCCATTTGCCAATAGTACACATTTGATTTATTGTTTGATTTCCTAGCAGGGCTAAAAAAACAGTGACATTAAAATTTTGCTATACTGAGACTATAATATTCTTCTGGTAAATGTCTTAGTGTTCTTTAAGGTGAATTATCACGTAATACTGAAACCATTTGTGTATCACATTGTTTTAAACAACCCACTTTTCATCACCAGTTATTTTCTTGAAAAAAGGATTATTTTTCTGATATATAATGAGCAAATCATATTTGCTTATATGCATTAACGAATAAACTTTGAGTTCAAAGAGGAACCCAAACGTCACATTTGTGTAAATATTTCCTTCTTCAGGTGGTCTCTAGTGCTTGAATGACATATATTTAATGCTTGTACAATATTTCAGGTTGTGTGGAATTGACTAGATTAATGCCTTTATTTTATTGTAATCAACCTCAGTTGACCTCCTGGCTGAATAGTTTAGTGGAGATCAAAATCAGCAGTGTAGAGTTTTGTGAACCATTATTGGTATTGACATTCTTTTAGAGCAGGGGTTCCCACCCTAAGCCCGTGGGCACCATGGCGCCAGCTGATCATTTAATGTGTGCCCGCCACTGTGCGATCACAATAAAAATATTGTAAGTTTTCAATAAAATTCTATGTGAAAGTTTTCTCATTTTTAATGAAATAGAAATTGCGTCCAACACAGATAAAGCGAAATGCAACCAATCTATCCTTTTTTTTTATGTGCATGAATTATTAACTGTATCCAATTACAAATTGATCTTGAAAAAGTAAAGGGTGCCCACCATCCAACAGATATTCTAGCATGTGCTCTTAAGGACAAAAAGGTTGGGGATCCCTGTTGTAGAGCATTGTCGCTATAAACTTCAATATATCACAAGCTTGCTGCACTTTCTTCTATTTATGGAGCTAAAACTTAACTGAAATATTGCAAAAATAACTAAAATATTGCAAAATGCAGAGTTTGGTGTTCAATCTTTATCTTGCAAGATCTTTCAAATTTAAACAGATCACTCAAGCTTCTTTTTTCCTTCTTTCTTTTTTAGGAATGGTACTAGAATGTATCAGCTATCAAATGAGAGTAATATAAATGTGATATGACTTTTCAGCCAATCCAACACGACACTTGCATACAACTGTAGACTACTTTTCCTCATAATCACCTCCCAGACTGAGATATTTTAGGTAACAGAGAGAGGAAATATTCCTATGCTTTCATCACAAATAGATAATTGCCACCTGTAAATTGAGCCAGTCGGTTATACCTTTCGTTGGATTCTGATCAGTGCACTGTGTTCAGAAGCACTGTGTTCTTGCAACATGTGTTTACTGTAGGAAAACATATATATAATACTGGAGGCAAGAATAAGGCTGTAAAAAGAATGCTAAATAGATTTCAGTTTTTGGAGCAATGTTTGTGTTTGTTGTGAAGGAAAGCTTTGTCATGAAGAAACCACCTATGACAACATTCCTCATCTTTTGTTCAGAATTCCTTTACAAAGTTTTGCGAATTTGACAAACATTATAATGTTGTTGTGTTCCATGAATTTGATTGAATTTTTTTATATTCAGCCTCAAAACACCATTATGCTGTTAATGTTTTTTTAAAAAAGCTTTCTTGAATTTTCATGATTTGTTCAGTGAATTCATGTGCTTTTGTTGGTGAGATTGTTCTTTAGTTTGAATATTGAAAAACTTCCTTTTCTGTTATCATTCACCATCTTGTTGAAAAAAATCGCTTTCTATATGATAGTGTGTCCAAAAATCTCAAAACTGCATCTATTCTTGTGGTTTTTGTGGATTACAGCCAGTAGTTTTGGGATCATCTTGCACAAAATTTGGCAGCAGCCAAGCCATTCTATGATGATATCATGCAACATTATTCGCAAAACATTTTCACAAATGTATTAGTCAACTTGCTGATCATTATGCAGCCTCACCTGACTTTGCCAGGATTTTTTTTATGCATTTCTGTAACAGAATTCTCCACTCATGAAATTCTCACCATAAACTACATTCATTCTGCAATGCATTTGTGTCATGGTAAGTCTTTCAGTGAGCAAAAACGTATCATTTCGTAAAATTTTTGCATTTAATGCGGTCACATTTTTTTGTTTCTACGATTTAAAATATTAGTAGAAAAGTGATTTTTCATGCTTAGTGCACAAGTGCAGAGTCTTACTCCTGTTAGATTGACTGTAGAAGAGCGCAGCACATAGCACTTTTTGAGTAGTCTTAATAACTTTTTATAAAAGGAAAGCTTTATTAAAATAGATATGAAAATTGAAATTCTGTGTTTGTTATTTAATAACCTAAAAGGTGCTTGATAACTTGGTTCAGAATTTAGGAGGTGGTTTGGTATTAGGTTGTGTTAGGGCATAGACCTGTTAAACAGCCTAATTTGCAGCACTTCTGAAAGCTGTATAAGCACTATTACTAGTAATTTCCATGTATTTTTGTAACAACAGCAAATATTGCATGTATTTTGCATTCTTCTCATTTCTTTTAGATTACTTCTTTGAGAATCTGAGTTCCAGTGTGACAAAACCACATTGTTGTGTGTGCTTCTATAGTTTTATACAGCAGCTGTCAACTTTCCTGGTTTTTTGATACATCTCCCAGTTTTTTGTTTGTATCATTTACTAATGAGAGTGCTTTTCAGCAATAAAATTAAATTGTGATAATGAAATAAATTTGTGCAAAAAGAAATTTTCATTGTTAAATGAACCTTAGATTGTGCAAATTTCATGCCCCCCCACCCCTAGTGATCTTCAGCATAATTTTTCATAGTAAATTTTATTTGATCTAAATTTAAATTGTCTTAATGTATGTTATCAGGAAGTGCCAAAATTGTATAGAATTTCAAGGATATATTGATTTTTAATATTTAAAGTTGTGAACTGAACTTGTAGCAGTGCTTAATGCATTTTAGAAGGGTGTAATGGTTAGGATTTAATTATTTTCCACCTTCTAAAAATAAGGCTGCTATAATTTTGGTAAGTTAAACTGAATGTCCAAAAAATATTATTAATTGAGTTAAAAAATACTAATTTTCCCCTTTCTTGCTGTAGTTCAAGTTCATGAAATTTCAATATAGTGATATTGTATTAATACCCATTCAAAAATCTCGGGCATACACCAGTGGCTTAGCAGTAAAACTGCTGAACACTGCTAGTTCGTGCTAGGTTCAAATCCTGGTGAATGGGCTGGTTGTATGAGAGTTTTCATAGTTTTCTTCATGCATAATGTCCCTTAAAAAATTCTCCGTGGAGGCATTCCTTCCATGAACCATGTAGTCGTCGTGTGATTTGCTTCAATCCAATCAAAAATCTGGTATAGAGCTCATGTTAGCTCTATAACAGGCTGGGATATTTAACTCCATTTATGTTTGAGAACTAGTTATTTATTACTGTGAGCAAATTTTGCTAGCAATATTGTGTATGCTTAAGTGGAGTCAGATAGATTCAGGTAACATAGCCCAAGCTTACTTGACATAATGTTCTGACTGTGTACCTTGGATGTGTACCGAAGCCCATCATACTATAGATGCCAGTATTCCCAATGTATGGCTCGATTTTCAGCCGTTATCCTTCTATCCTGATTAACAACATAGTTCTCATGTCTGTCTGTTATTCTTAGGATTTCTCATGATTTTTATTTTGCTTAATATTCTGGTATTTGCACCCTGAAACAAGATTTTTTGATATCTCCAACTGTATGATTTTCTCTAGATTACTTATGAAAATATGTTTTTGCTGCTACATACTTTGCATATATCGCCATTATAAGATTGTAAAGCAAAATTGGCTCTGCTCTTTCAATTTGTCTTATCACTAAATGGTATAAATTTAATGTGCTTCGAGAAATAGTTAAGAATTTGTGAGCTTTTTTTCTTAATTATGGGTATGGAAAAAGTAAACAACCCATGTACTTTTCAAAAATCATACATAGATGACTTCTTTATATTTTTTCATCTAGGAAATGTAATGTATTTATGAAGGGATTCTTCCAGATATTAAAGATATAAAATTAAAGATTCTAGATATATATATATAAGTTTAAATCTAGTAAGATGTCATGTAGAAATTAAGAACTTAAAAATATGAAATTGGGATTTATGAAATAATGAAGCATTTATGATTTAAAGGGTATCAATATTTAAGGAAAAAAATGCTTAATATTTATTTTACTTTATTAAACATTTCTTTGAATGTAAATTAAGTTGCTTCATTTTTTGTGCGAATACTATCTCTTCTATTCTACAGACAGACATTATTTCTTGTTCACTAACAAAGTTCTGCTGTTCAAATCCTGTAGTAGCCGTGTCGAGAATTCCGACTAAATTTTCAATTGAAATTTTTTCATTTTCAGTAACCTCTCTGTCACTTTCTTCACTATTGGTAGTGGTATTTTCTGGATCTAAAACCATAACTACAAATTTCGCCATCCGTTAATTGATTGATGATTGGGGCATTGTCATCGCAATGAAAAACTTCTGTTATATCATCTTCATTTATTACCGCTTCTCCACATTTCTTTACAATGGAAAATTATACCTAAGTATCTTGAGGCTCATCCTCCCACGATCTTGCGATGCTCCACACTGCTGATTTAATACTAAAATATTTAAAAAATTCTTGAATAGTCTTGCCATTATTCAAGAAATTTAACTTGGTTTATAAAAATACTATTTTATATTTGCATTTCAGCGGGAGCACTATTCAAATATCCATAGGCTGAATGATGGACGTACAGTTTGGAGAAAAGAGTAACATGGGTACATCATCTTTCATTAAAACATTAAGTGAAATATGAGCTGAACGGTTATCTACAGTCGGGACAATTTTTACATCATCAGTTAAACCAACCAAATTCAAATTTTGCTGTGCCTCGGGTATGGAGCGATTTTCAAACCAGTTATAAATTAAAGTTTGTTGTATTTGTGCTCTTTTATTTGCATGATATCTAACAGGAGAATCTTTACTCCTTGCTCGAGGTCATGTATTTTTTTCTGATTACGAAAAGTTTATCTTTGTGCGTTCCTGCAGCATTTGCGTATGCTAAAATTGTTAAGTCTCGCTTTGGAATCTTTTGACATCAGTTGAAGCCTTTTCTGTAGAGGTTGCCAAGGTATTTTGCAGTACATATTGCCAGAAAAGGCCAGCTTCATCGGTGTTGTAAATTTTTCCTGGAGATAACGTTTCACTATTGCTGAGTTTAGTGAATTCAGCTGTGAATCTTTCAACAGTTTCAGTATCAGCTGAAGCTTTTGCACCTGAAATTTTTAATTGCATTATACCATGGCAATTTTAAAATTTAGTTAGCTAATCTGTTGAATATGTTCACTCGGTTTTTAAGTTCATTTGTTCATGAAATATTTAGGCTTGAACTATTAGAATTGGGCCTGTTAGTGGCACTCCCTCGCTGCGTCTTTGTCTGACCATTCAGTCATCACTTTGTCATGATCATCACTTACAGCATAGCAAATAACTTTTCTGTTATTCATTGGGAGTGGGATGTCGAAATCCACAAAAAATTCATAAAGTTCCTTTTCTGTTATGTCATACACAGTTAGTTCACTTTCCAATGCCATACCCTCGCATAATTTTGAGATGAATATTACCTACATCCATTTTTTTTTTTTTGCAGCAAATTCCACTTTTGTTAATGGACATCGAAACATACTTTTGCTTTGTAGATCCTGTTGCAGCTCCAGGATTAGACTCTTTTCGAGATAATTGAAAGTTCAAGTTTTAGTTTTCATAAAAGTGCTTTAATTATAACAGCCTGCACAAAAATAATAAGCTGGATCGAATCAGAATGTTAAGAGCAGCACAATCTGCTACATTAATTGAAATTCTTTGGAATCAGTAAAGTATAATTTTAGCCTTGCTTAACAGTGTCCGCTATACATTATTGGCTATGTAGCACGGGATTGGCAACGGATGTCAAAATTAAATTTTGTCTTACTTCTATCGTGCACTCAGACAGTTAAGCCTGAATTTTATTAATTTAGTTATTTATTATACTTGCATCTAATTCTTGCACATGCTTAAGGCTTATCCAATTCCTGAATAAATAAATTCCCACATACACAGTGTAAAGTTTGAGATCCGAACGTTCAATATCCATAATGATCTAAGATCCGGACCTCAAAGCCACAAACCCTTTTTTTTTGTATGTGTTACATATGCGTATTTCATTTTTCCTTCCATAATAAAACAGGTGGAGAGTTCCGATTCTTAATTTAATGTAGGTACTAAATGAAATACCTCATTATTGAAGAAATAAATCATTGAAGCATAAATTTGTGAGATAAATTTGGCTCCGTAGCTGCGTATCTGCTTGGCATACATCTCAAACCCAAACATTCTTGGCGAATCATTATTTATTATATTTTGATTTTATCATCGCATGTTTATCAATACATAACAACTTGAGTAATGACTCATGCAGCGATGTCTAAACTTTTTTTTTAAAAAATATTAGTACTTGAATAACAAGAGTATGACAACCTTTTATGCTGACATTATGCTTGGAGATGATTTCAGATTTAAGTTACATGCGCTAAGAAATGTTGATGAGAAAAAAATAAAAAAAATTTCTTTATATATGTTAAACATAAATTTTGTTAATGAAACTCGTAGACGGAAAGGTTACATTAAGTGTTATTTGAGTTAAGAATAATTGATATGTTATTCACATAAACCCAGAACCGATGTCAAAGCCCATATGCCTGCACCGGACGGCAGAATTATTTTTGGAATCTGGAGAAGCACCGAGCACCAAAATTAGACAGAATTTTATAATTCAGGAAAAGCACTGGGATCCAAAGTTAGGCAAGAATTTAGAAATTGGAGGTACTTTGTAGCCGAATTTAGGACCCGCAGAGACGCATCAGGCTATATCTAGCACCAGCTGTAGATATGTGGTAGTTTATTTATTCAGAACTCAGATTAGCCTTAAGCATGTGGAAGAAATAGACATAGGTGTAATAAATAACTAAACTAATACAAATTCAGGCTCAATGCAGTACACAATAGAAACAAGACAAAATTTAGTGGAACGACTTGTCTTTCATTGCCAGTCTTATGATACATAGCCGATAATGTATAGCTATCGCTAGGTTATTAAGCTAGGCTAAAGTTATCTTCACTGATTCTAAGGAATTTCAGTTAGTATACCAGACTGCCCTGCTCCTTGATCTTCTAATTTGATCCAACTTATTTTTTTGAAGACTGTTATTATTACAGCAATTTTATAAAAATTAAAGCTTGAACTTTCGATTATAAAGAAAAGAGTTTCTAATTCTGGAGCTAAAAAAAGCTCTACAAAGCAAAAGCATGTTTCAATGTCCATGAAACAAAACGTGAAATTGCTGCAAAAAATGGACAAACTCGTATCCGTCTCAAAATTATTCGAGGAGTATGGCATTGGAAAGTCAACTACATGTAACGAAGAAAAAGGAACTTTTTTTTAAAAAAAATTTCATGTGGATTCCGACAGCCCACTCTCAGTGAATAACAGAAAAAATGTTCCTTATGCTAAAAGTGACGATCATGAGAAAGTGATGATTGATTAAGTCAGACACAAGGGCGTACCATTGATGGATCCAGTGGCTGAAGTTGAAATATTTCATGAAGTAATGAACTTAAAAACTGAGTTCTCATGTTCGACAGTTTTTTAACCAAATTTAAGAATCGCCATGGTATAAGGCAATTAAAAATTTCAGGAACTTTCTAACTGAACAAGAAACTGTGTCTGTTTATAGAATTAAGGAGAAAGTATTAGCATGAAAAACAAAGCAACTTAAACAACTTATATTGAAAGAAACGTTTAGTAAAGTAAACAAATAAATTTTAAGCTTTTTTTTTTTGTAAATTTTGATATCTATTAGATTATAAATGCTCCTTTATTTCATAAATCACGATTTCATATTTTTAATTCTATAATTTCTGCATGTCATCTTACTAGATTTAAATTGATGATATAATATCTGGAAAAATCCCAAATCTGGAATCGTCGAAGTCTCGATTTCTGACTTTATACTGTACTTAAGCTTACTGAGGGCCAGTGCTGAAATTCTGCTACCAAGTGCCCTCTCTAATATCTGAATTTTTCCTGCATCTTAATTTTGGGTCCCAGTGCTTTCTTAAATTGTACAAATTATGCCATGCCTTAATCTTGTTGCTCGGTGCTTCTCTAAAATCCAAAAAATGTGTCTTCCCTAAATTCTGTCACCCAATGCGGCCGTGCGAGCTGTGGATTTATGTGAATCATCAGTTATTCTTAATTCAAATAGCACTAAATGTAATCTTTTGGTCTATGAGTTTCATTAAGAAAATTTGTTCTTATATGGAAAGAAATTTTTGTTAAATTTTTCCTTGTCAATATTTAGTGCATTTAACTTAAATAAATCTGTAATTATTGCTAAGAGCAATGCCAACTGAAAAGGTTTCCATACTCTTTGTTATTCAATTAAAATGTTTAGGTATGGCTGCAGGAGTCATTACTCAAGTTGTCATGTGTTGATAAACATACAATGCTGAAAGCAAAATATATTAAATAATGATTTGCCAGGTTGGAGACAGGGATATAAAATATTATTATTAGTAAAATCAACAATGTTTCGGTTTGAGATGTATGCCCATCAGCTATGCAGCTACGGGGACAAATTATTAATCACACAAATTTATTCTGAAATGATTGTTTCTTCAATAACGAGGTATTTTATTTAGTGCCAAAGTGAAATTAAACATCGGTATTCTCCACATGTTTTCATATGGGGAAAAAATCAAATGTGCATGCGTAAAGCATAAAAAATTTCCTTAATAGAATTTTTTTTCCGGTGTTGGCTTTAAGGTCTGGATTTTAGATCATTCTGGATATTACACGTCCGGATCTCAGACTGTACTGCATTTGTACTTTTTTTCATTGTGAGTTTTCAGTTCAGTCAGTGGAAGGGTCATTATTCATTATTTAAAAAATAAAAAAAAATTCAGTATATTTATAGAAAAAATTTCCTTCTGAATTTTTGTTTTTGTGCATTAGTGTGTGTGTGTGTGTTAGGTTGGCACCTTTATTACTAACAATGTACATGTTGGTACATATTAGTTTTGGCTCTTGGAAATTTTAATGTAGTAAACAGTTGAGTGTATTATCCAGTGAGTTTAATAAGTGGCAGGTACTGTATATAAAATGCTTCAAAATGATTATCTGACTAAAATCTCTTGAATGACTGCTTATAGATTATGGTTCCACTATAAGAATGAGTTCAGTGGTCTTTTAGCTGGTAGCAATATTTAAAGTACTACTCACAAATATAATAAGCTGGAAGTGTACAACTTATTATCCTTGTGAGTAGTAAATGCCAATTTCATTGACAAAAAAGGAATGTGTAGCAGATGAAATATAAACTATCAGTTTTAATGCAATGTGGGGGTAAACGTATATTCATTTAGCAGCCCACGTAAAATGTCTGGTATGTAGTTATCAGTTGCATGAAGATCCACTTCTTTCTCATCAAGCAATTGCTGTTGAAAGATATTGGATTTCACTTTCTCCAACTTACGAGCCATACGTCATTTGATATAAAATTCTGCCTTGGCATTTACTGAATTATTTAAAATGTCTAGAAACAGTTTTTTAGCTTTAAAGCTGGAAACCATTCTAGAAAAGCAATTTCAGTGGCTCTAGATTTTCTGCCATTTTTGCTCTTGAGAAATTTGCATTTCTTATTAGTTCTTCCTTAATTATACTTCTGTGTTAAGTAAACTGGTCAGTGCTACCTTAGGAAGTTCCCAGTAAATGTAGTTTTTCAGTGGCTGCAATTACCAAGAATATTAAAATCTTTTAACAATTTATTCTTTTTTTTTCCCAGGTTTGAGATTTTTCGCTTGGCATTCCGACGTGTTGCAAATTAAGCACAACAAGAAATTAAATGCTTCTTCCAATGATTTATTTAAGTTTCAAAATTTATGTTTCTAGCTAGGAGAAAGATTGCCCTTTCTCTGTTTAGTCGATCTGCCTTTTCATGGTTACAAGCATCACGCTTGTAACCAGTGCTTTTCTTGCTTTTCCAGCCTACAGTAACTATTTTATTTCCATGCAAAGATTCATGATGTGTAGTAATGCCTAGAAGTATTTCATGAACTTTTCTTATAATTCTGTGTAAACATGATGGATTTATCCCAAAGGGAATATTTTAAATCTGGGAAACCTTAGAAGATGGGATACAGAAGTTGCATTACCACCTCCTAGCAGCTGATTTGAGGAAAAAAACTTGCTCATACCGCTTTAGAGGGCTCTTTTTGTTAACCTTAAGATAAGGAAATTCTGCTACTCTGAAGTTCAGTGCAAAGAACCCTGAAAAAGTTTCTCAGAGGTACAGGGGCCGAGGGGTAAGAAAATTTTGGTCAAATGCATTTTATTGAAGTTCAAAATGGGGAAAAAGTCTCTTAATTTAAAAACGGAGTAGTTTTTTTACTTTTAATTATTTAATAATTTTCTTTTTAGTATAATAATATCCACATGTTGGAGATTTGTTTGGCCTAAACATGAAAGATAACATCTTTTAAGTGATCCCCTCACAAAGGCTTGCTTTTTCTATGGCATTCTCTTAAACCGCTTGCAAAGTAATGTGTTTGTCATTCGAATTTCCTGATGAATATTGCCCCTCAATCAGCAAAAGCTCTTGCCTTTGTGAAGTGGAAAACAAGTGTAATTTAAAAAATGTTATCTTTCATGATTAGGCCAAACAAATCTCTAAGGTATACACATTATAATGTTTAAAAGAATATTATGATATAATTAAAAGTAAAGTTATTTCATTTCTAAATGGTGACTCATTGGCCCACCTTGTATTACATATGTGAACTATGAAAAGCTTTGATAGATACAAGCACGGTATTCTGACCCTAAGGTATGAGTCTTGCCAATCTGAGTTTAATAAGTGTTGTTTATCTATTGATTAGTACATATTAGTTTTGGGCTCTTGGAAATTTTAATGTGGTAAACAGCTGAGTGTATTGTCTAGTGTGAGTTTAATAACTGGCAGATATTGTATATAAAATGCTTCAGAATGATTGCCTGACTAAAATCTCTTGAATGACTGCTTATAGACTATAAGAAATGAGTTCAGTAGTCTTTTTAGCGGGTAGCAATATTATTCGTGAGATACTTTTTAGTAAAAATATGCGAAATGTAAAAAATTTTTGTTTGGCCCTCATAAGAATAAAAAATAAGGAGAAAAATACTTCTTGTAGATGAATCAACCAAGAAGGGGTTAAGAATGAATTATATTAAAATATTGCTAAAAATTAGTGTGCAGGTGAGGTTTTCAAATGGAAGTTATTTAACCTTTTTTAACAAACTTTTTATGTAAAAAGAACATTGCTATGAAAGTAGGATTTAAAATTCCTATTATAGAAAAGATAAAATTTTATATTTTACAAAATTCAAATTTTACTATGAATTTCAAAATTGAGGGTTTATTTTCAGTAGGTTAAAGTCATTATTTTGACACTTCTTAAGGCTTTTTTGTATGTAACAGAATCGTTTTGCTTTCTGTCCTGCTAGACAAAGTAATTGAAAAATAGGTTAAATAACAATTTACAATTTGGAACTTCCTTTATTGGAAGACTTGTATGAAATCTTGTGTATCATACATTTCTACATTTTAATAAATTAGATTGTTAAAAAATAATTTATCACTGACTAAAATTGTTGGACTCGGAAGACTTGCCTTGACGTTTTTCTGGTATTGAAACCATTGTCGGTGACCAACTATTGATGAGATATTTAATTACATAGTCTTCTTGAAATGTTATGAAGATATTTTCACCTGGGAAATGAACGTTTTTTGAAAAATGTGAAACTGATTTTCAGAGATTATTTATTTAAAACTGAAGTTTTTAAGCTGCATTACGTGCTTAAAATGTTTTCATGTATCTCAGTTTTTTTCCCCCTTAATTCTTAAATGCAGCATTGTGTACTTAATAGGAAACTATGCATAGATAATTTGATTCTGAATTTTTTTTTTCAGGTTTAATACCCATAAATGCTGCCAGTGATATGTTTTGTGAAAAATACAATGAGACATTGTGCAGTAGTAATAGTAATGGTGATGGATGCAATGGAACTGAAGAGTGTAAACCCGGTGAAAATGAAAAAGGAAACCTATGTTATGTGCTGTGGCAAAATAGCAGCAAAATTTTAACCATCAAATTAAAAGGTTTTGCTGCATTTTCTATGCATTTGTTTCTGCTGATGTACCCTCATATGTATTAAAAGTTTATTATTTCTGTTTGTTTGTAAATATTTTCACTTTTCTTATATTTTTAGTATTATAAAATTAATACAAGCTTTATTGTTTAAATGTTGAAATAAGCAAGTCATATACATCAAACTAACTGTACTGAATGTTGAATTTTACATTAGTTCTGTTTTTTGAAAAGGGAAGCAAAAGTGCTTTAATGTTCAGATTTATATTTACATTTGTAGTGTTTTGTTGTCTGTATACATTCAGAGTTTTGTATCACCTTTCTTGACGCTGTCTTTACACTGTGAGTGGCTTTTTATGTTTTCTTTTTCTTATTGTTATCCAGTTTCCTTATCATAGATTTTTAGTTTAACTGCAGTGTTATGATATTGCTTGCATCCAGTTTTCCAGTGTCCCAATGTTATTAGCAAATTTTAAAATATCAGAATCTGAAAAAAGTACAAAATTCGTTGAAATTGCATTTAGCAATAAAGAGCAAGTGTGCTAGGTATGTGCTTGTATGTGATGCTCTTAATTTCTGAGTAAAATATCACTACAAGCATGCAAAAAATTATTTGCTTATGAATAGTCAGCCTTGTATATCAGCAATTAGTACAAAAAGAAATTAATTTAAAAAAGATTATCCTATTTGAGGAAGATTGTGTAGGGCAGTGATTTGTATTAAAACTGTTGGTATTTAAGCCCAAAGTATGGAGTATTCAAGTATGGAGCTGCATTTCAAGCCCAAAGAACCAGTTTGGCCATGCCTGTATTAGAATATTATCATATCAAGAGACTACCATTTGTGTGGATTCGTAATCCGTTTGATAATTTGGAGCGGGTTGTAGTGTACCATGTTGCCCATATCATTCACTCTTCCCTAATTTTGGAGAAGTGTCATGATCATTATATGCTCATTTGTTGCTTCTTACTTAGTTTCTAAACAATATTATCAGTATCCTTGAATATTGGTGTGAGGTGATTGTATTCTTGAAATCAAATTTGCTATAGTGTCATTTTTGCAAACCCTTTAGTATTTGCCATTTCAGTGCCAAATAAATGATTGATCTGTAATGTTTTAATAATTTTATAGCTGCTCTTCTATTTTTTCCTTTACATTAATTTTTGTCCTTTACTAAGGAAGGTGTTTCCCAGCTGTAAATGAAATTCATTGAATTATGTAAATTATTTTCCTTCACCCCTGCTAATTTTAAGCATATTTTTAAAATTGAGTTTTATTTGATCTGAATTGTCTTAATCTACAGTAGACATTTGTAAAACTTGTTATGAAAATTCTAGTCATGTTCAATCAGTTAATATATGTATTTCATTTTGTTTTATGTCAGTATTATAGTATATTACTATCCACACAAAAATTTTACAATAATTATTATATAGAGTCTCATATTCTTTGGTAACAAACTCATGAGCTCTAGAAAGACTAGAGGAATTGTCCTCAGGTCTTTAACAGTAGGCAGACAAAGTCAGAAGAAGGATGTGAATAGCCCTTTTATTCGATTGCAAAGAATTGACAACCGACCCAACTTGGGTTTACATAAGCCAACACTTCTGGTTTAACTTAAATGACTAATGTTGAACTTATATAAAATGTGATTAGACTAGCCTAATGGCTGACGGGATAAAGTGAACGCACAGGAAGGCTCTGCCATTTAGAAGCTGGCAGAACAAGCATCATGGCTAGAAGCACTCAATGCCACAGAATCAAATCCCTATTAAATTGCAATAACAACATGGCCTCAAGCAGACAGAGCATGCTCTGAAATCAACTTGCAAAACCTTTGCTTAAATAGCCGATGATAGCGAATGTTTCATTTTAAGCACCTGATCACTCACTTTATAATGACTTCTCTCTGGTTCTTGTCATAATGTATTTTCTGTTTCTCCCATGCCCTGTCTGAACTTTTAACTGCTTCATCTATTAACTTTTGGATGTCTTTCATTTGGAATTTCAGGGCTGTCTTCAGTACAAAGAAAAATTTGTCCAGTGGCGTAATTAACTTTCTGCCTAAGAACAGCTCGGCTGGATGTTTCCCTGCGGTATCATGCTTCACTGTTCGTAATGCATATACTAACACATTGACCTTGCTGTTCCAGCGATTATGGTAGTTTTTCATGTAACAACTCATTATCTTTACTATTTATTTGTTCTTATTTTCAGCTATGTTGGATTATGGCTGATAAGGTACCATTTTTAGGTGGCATATGCCAAGTCCTGTATAAAACCCTTCAGATATTTGGGACACAAACTGCTTACCATTGTCAGAAATTAATTTTACTAGAGCTCCATATTTTAAGACATACAGGGTTGCCACACTATCTGGAAAACTGGGGAAAAGTCAGGGAATTTAAATATTTTAGTCAAAATCTAGGAAAGGTAGGGAATTTCATATGGTGATCCATCCATAAAAAGCGATTTTTACACCAGCGTGGAAAGCAGTCACTTTGTTGGCAAATTATATATTGCATAAGCGTCATTCGGGCAGGTGGCGTAGAGCCAGTTTTCGCAGCTGCAATCCGAATGTCTTTCAGAAAGGCAAAGCAAGTTTTCAGCAACTTTGGTTTCCAGTAATCTGGGTTTCTAGTAGCCTCAAGAATCGAGAGATTCACATGCGCATGTGCAGTGCATGTTGAATGAAAGAAAATACCTTCCCATTCTTGTATAAAACAAAATTGGTTTAATCCTAGTATATGGTACACACAGGATTTGTCTACAGTATAATGAGCAGTAAACCAGACATTGATGATGAGCATTGAATGGCTCATTTTGGTGTTGGTGACAATTTTCAGTATTGTGCCAAGGCTGTACCGTATACTAGGATTTTACCGCAAAATCTTTTAAACCTTTTTTTTTTTTTCTTTTTAACAAATGCCGTATTTGTCATTTTGCAGTAAAATAAATAAAAATGGAATCAGTCATCTAGGCTGACCATTTAATATAATTAATTATATTTGCCAAAATAGCTTTGATTATTGTAATTCAGTTTTTAATCTTTAAGTAACTTTATTTTAATGTGACTTTTTCCTTCTAAGTTTATTTATCATTAGTTACTAATAATTTCAGATTTCAGGCAATTCTCTGGCATACTCTTGAAATTAATTCTAGCAGTATGATGACATACTGCCATGAAATTTAATGCATATATTTTTGCTTATGTGTGGTGGTAAATAAATATAAAGTACCTGAATTTATTAAAAAATATCATTAAATAGGATTTCGTTCTTTCATTTAGCTGCAAAATGTTTACAAAAAAAAAAAAAATCCGGATTGGGCAGAGTCTAATCTCAAATCTTCAGTGGAGAAAACAGCTCCTGTTATAGTTATAATAGTAATGCTTTGGGGATTATGTATGTAATTGGCAAATTGTTGTCATTTCAAGTGGTACCATAATTAATTTACGTTCCTACACAGCCAACGTGCACTACGTGGATAGAATGGAATTTTCTTAAAACACACCTGGAAAACCTGGAACAAAAGTCAGAGAATTTCATTCTCCTGTTTGAGTGGCAGCCCTGGACATATTTCTTTAAAAACGAATCGGTTACTATTTTAGCTAAGCTTCTTCTCAAGGGGTCTATTTCAACCCATTTAGAAAAATATCTGCAATAACAAGTAAATAACAATTTTTATTAATTTTGCTGCTTGGAAATGGGCCAAACAAGTCGATCCGGACTAATTCATTATGGTATGTTGCTTTTGTGTATTTCAAGTACCTTGCTGGTCTATAGTTAATGTTAATTAACTTGCACATATGGCAGGCTTTGACATATGCAGCTATGAAATTTTGTAACTGTGGAAAATACGCTATCTTAAGTACTGTTCTTGTTGTACTGTTTTTCTAATTCCCTGGTGGCCAGACATGGGCAAACCATGTAATTCACTTGAAATATTTAACCTTAAAGTTGCTGGGATAACTGATCTAGTTTTCTTATTGTTCTGGTGCCAGTATAGAGTCTTGTATTCTTTGGTAGCATAAACTCACGAGCTCTAGAAAGACTGTAGAGGAATTATTTTCAGGTCTTTAACAGTAGGCAGACAAAGTCAAAAGAAGGGTGTAAATAGTCCTTTTATTCAACAATAAAGAATTGACGTTTGGATTAACACAAACCAATCCTTAACTTAAACAAGTGATGTTGAACTTAAAATAAAATGTAATTAGACTGGCCTAAAGGCACACTAGAAGCACTCAACACTGTAGAATCAAATCGCTATTAAAGCATAGTAACGGCGTGGCCCCAAGCAGGCAGAACATGCTGTAAAATCAACTTGCGAAACTTTCACTTAAATAGCACTTCTTTCTCCCTTAATCTGAATATATGTGCGCTGCCTAATTTACACTCTCGCGTGGAAAGCGTGGGTGAAGAGGGAAAGAAAAGTAGCTTTTAACTAAAAATTAATTATTAGTCTAAATAAATAAATCCTCACAATTTTATTTTCATCATATCTAAATATTCTATACCTGGCCAAAAGTATCTGGACACTGCCCTAAAATATTGGATTCGGCTGGTGATTTAATTTGATGCACAACAAAAAGCTATAAAAGTGTTGGTTTGTTAGGTCATATTTATGTGTTTATGAGACAGTGAGGAAGTCAAAGGAGCTTAATGACTGATTGTGGTAATAAAGTGGAATACCAATGCTGTGGGATATCAAATTATGAAATTTTGTCCATTCTACAGAAGCCAAAATCCACTGAGAGTGATGTAATTGTGAAGTGGCACCATTGATGGAGTGAAATTGCAGAAAAACAAAGTGGCAGGCCAAAAAAATGTAGTGAATGCAGACGTAGAACTCTGAAAAGGGTAGTGAAACAAAATCGCAAATCTTTGGTGTTTGAAATCATTCTGGAGTTCCAAAGTTCATCAGGCATTAATGCTAGTAGCAGCGATAGTTAAAAAAACTGGCATTCCATGATCGTGTAGCCAGTCACAAGCTGAACGTCACTCCCCAGAATGTCAAGAGTTGATTGCAGTGGTGCAAAGCTCACCTTCATTGGACTGTGTACGTGTGGAAAAATGTTGTTTGGAGTGATGAGTCTTGATTTACAATCTGGCAGTCTGATCCCGGTGAACGCTTCATAAGGGATTGCATTGGACGGACTGTAAAGGTTGGTGAGGGCAGCATCAAGATGTAGGACTGTTTCTGATGGCTGGGCCTGGGTTTAGTTCCTGTGGTTGGGAACATGAACTCTGAGATGTATGTGGAATTTCTGGATAACGCTACTCTCCCAACTCTGTGGCAATATTTCAGTGAAGTCCAATTTCTCTTGTAGCAGGATGACGACTCCATTCATACACGGAGACTTGCACATATTCATACACGGAGACTTTCGTGTGGTTTGACGAAATGGGTACCAGAAGTGGGTGCAGCCCGATCCACCTAACCAAACAAGTTGGTTTTATGGTCATAACAGGCCACCCCCAACAAATGATCTAAATTCCATAGAACACCTATGGCACAAATTAGAATGCTTGTTACATAGCCAGCCAAATCAACCATCCTGACTGCCAACACTCACTTCAACTGTGATTGGACCCCTGGAAGTCGGTTCCTATGGCCATCTGTCCAAAAAGTGGTAGAAAGTCTCCTCAGACATGTGCAGGCCGTCATTGTTGCAAAAGGAGGACCAACATCATATTAATAAATGCCTCGGAACTCTCCGAGTTTGTACCATTGGGTGTCTGGATACTTTTGGCTAGATAGTGTACAGTGATTTATAAAATCTTTCCTTCTCATGCAAGTGTTTCTTGATATAAAAGTACAAGAAAAAATTGCTAATTGAAAATAGTCAAAGAACATAAATTGAGATCTAGTTAAATATTAATTTATTTTTGAAAATAGTCAAAGAACATAAATTGAGATCTAGTTAAATATTAATTTATTTTACATCAGAATCGTATAAATAGTTCAGTAACCCAAATCATGTATTATAAAGTGAATTTAAATTGATTTGGAGTTTTTGAAATGGTACCATTGTGCAGTTTGAAAATCTCCTGGAAACTTCTGTTGTTTAGGTAAGAATCTCCCATTTTTTTTTCATTTCAAGGTTGGCAGATACCTTTTTACAGCTGTGTGATGAAACAGATTTTTACAAAATTTTATTTTGGTAATAACTTTATGGTATGAGTTTTTGTCTGCTTCTAAAGTTTCGGAAACTTGTTGTATGAGAACATGTTCTAAAGGTAATGCAAAGAAAGAATTATGTTATTAAGAATTACTTTTTGGTAGTTTTTAAGAATGGATTGATTAAATTTTTTTTGTCTTTTGTTTTGTTGATATTTTAATACAGATGTGTAGTTGGTGAAAATGTAAATTATAAATTTTAGGGTGCTGGGTTGGTAGTCAAGATGCTTGCAGCAATAGAAATCGTTGTATGGAAACACGCCATGCACCCAATGTACAACTTCTCTTTTGCTGTTGTGAAGGATCTATGTGCAATCGTGTAATGGCTGTACCTGCTGGCTTATTTGCTCCTACCCCTGCAAGTTAGTATTTCATCAGCTTGTTTTTTGAAAAAATATATAATTATTAAGTAAATTTTTTCTAGTGTTATTCAAATAAGTTTATTTTTGTTCACACGTATCTGTTTGAAATAATGGTGTCACAAATGGTTTATGATGTGATTAAATCACCATAAATTCAGACAGATATTTATTACCATCAGTATGAATTCAGGCCATTTATTAAATGACTTCTGTTTTGCAAACTGGATTTGACTGGAGTCTTTTAGTAACTGGATTTGATCACCACTGTAGTGATTTTTAAGGCAATTGGTGATTTGTATTTGTCATGACTATTTTGACTTCCTTTAATGAAGTAAAGGGAGCATTGTAATCATGAGAAATTTTGATTATCGTATTTCAACGAAAATATCCATTTCAACCACTCTTGAAACCATTTGAACACTGTTTTTTTGTGGCACTCATACATATGGACAGAATAAAGGACTTTTTTGTCAAAAAGGATTATAAATTGGATTTAAAATGGATTCAGAAGAGATTTGTTTCTTGATGTCTGTATGTACGTATCTTGCATACCTCAAGAACAAGTAGCCGTAGTACATTAAAATTTTGTATATGGTACTGCTATAACGTATAGTTGTGCACCTCCCTTTTTCCTAGCAGTTAGCGGCACCAATCATATATCAATATAAATAGTATATATATATTTTCCCGCTCTGTTACTTGGCTCAGTGAGCTTAGTTTTTTAATTCTTACGTGTTTCTAAATTGTGCATTTTTTGCTTTAAAAATGATTGAATTATGTAGTTTTTATGTTCTGGTTAAGGTTTTTATGCCTTTAGTTAATCTGCATGCAATCATCCTAGAATTATCAACAATTTAAAAGTTTTAAGTGGTGAGTTAACCCTAATGAACCGCCATTTGTTTACATTTGAAACTGTAAAATGGTGAATGAAGTCAGTTTCTGCACCTTTAATGCCTTTTTGCCGAGTGGGATCAAAAGTGAACTTTCAGTTTTATGGACCGAAAAATCTGCCTTGTTTTTGCGTAGAAACTCTAACTTTAATTGTAAAAATTGGTTTTTAAATTGTGTTTAACTGTATTTGGTGTTTTACAATTTTTAATGAAGATGTTTTGAGTTTTTATGTATTTTTGCTTTGTCATGAAGTCAGAACTGAATTAATTCAATGAGGAATAATCTCTAATACTATTTTGAGAAAATAAGTTTAAATGAAATGCAGTGAAAAATATGTATAAGCTATAGCACATACAAGGAAGTCGTATGGTGTCCGCACCAGATTTTTTAAAAGTTCTGCAAAATTGGTTTTATAGTACTATTAAAATATGTTAAATTTACTTCTTTTGGAAAACATTACATAAAAATAAAGCTTTATTTCCTGGTTTCATGCTTTAAAATATGTTTAATTTTCATTTGTAATTATTGAATGTCATGAGAATATCCTGTAAAAATTAATTTCAAATTTCTTTTTTAGAAAAGGCAAAAACTTGTAAATACAGTTTGTTGCCATTAAAAAAGTTCACACACTGCAAAATACAATGGAACATTACTACATTTGAAATGCAAATACCCCAAATTTAGCAATGTATGTCCATAAACATGCACTGCCCCTGAACAAAAGATGTGTACATGTGACCTTGGATTAATTACATAATGGTATTAAGATTTAGTTGCCAGTGTAAATTTTGTTGTCTTCCTATTGTCCAGATATTGATTTTTAACTGTTAAGGAAAGTGTTAGTTTGTTCTAAAATTTCATATCGGATGCATTAGTACAACCTTGTGGTAGTATCATGAATAATACTGAGATCCAATTTATACTTTTGATTTGCTTGTTTACAACTGATACAACGGGATTGCACAGCTGGACAATCTACTGTGATATGCCCTATGTCTGTGCATTTAGAGCATCTTTACTTGGTATTGCAGTAGTTTTTAGCATGTGTGTAGTTGCATTTTCGACACTGAGTATCTCTAAGGAATTCTCATATCATATTCCTTTTCCATTTGAGATTTATGCTTTTGATTCTTAACCATTAATTTGAAATAATTGGGATCCACCTCCAGCACCCAGTTGTTACCAGATCATCGTTTCACTGAAAATTTTACATCTATCACAGTCTCTATATACATCATATGTGTCCGTATACTATTTACAATACTTTCTTATGTAAGTTCTTCATTTACATTTTATATTATAATTTTGGGATTAATTTCTTTGCTTCTTTTAACCTTCACTGGATCCTCAAGCTTTTCATTTTCTTGAATTGCCTGTTCAATAAGTGCCATGTCATCCTTTCTGGCTACTTTCAGTTACTACACTGTTCTTTTTAATTTTGAATCTTCGCTAATACAAACTCTTTTTTTTTCAATCAGTATTTTGAACTAAGTTATTTTTTACTTGTAGGAACATAAAGAAGTTCCTGCTGGGTTTAAAATTTTATAAAACTGTATGCGAGATATTATTCAAAATTCTTGGTATTATCAGAAAATCCTAATATTAGAAATACCACTAACATGCAATTATTTCTACCAGTTAGAGAAAACAGCTGTCACTTGGACACTTTGATAATTTTAGGCTAACATCCTCTTATGTCTTGTTTGTTAATTAGTATATATTCTGTTATATTTTACTTATAGGAAGCTTAATGTGTTTTATTCTGTATCCTTTTTGTTATTGTGACATGTCCTGTTTAAGGAATTTCTTCTATGTGTCGTATATCTGAGGGATGAAATAAATAAATAAAAATGTTTTTGAACAACATAAAACATGTATTTGTTATATTTTCACAGAATTTATATTAGTATACCATAAGCATACCTGCCAACTTTTACGAATTTTTCGTAATTTTTACGAAAGTGCGTTTGTCTTTACGATTTTACGATCGTAATCCATTTTTTACGATTTTTTTCCTTTTTCAAGTGTTTATAGTGATTTTTGTCGAAATTTTAGAATTTTCCACCAATTCAGCGATTTTTGCCAATTGCATCGTGTTTTACCTCCAACTACCGACTACTTCGAATCCAGTAACCTGCGGTTTCTCCCAGCTCGCCGGTTAACCAGCCAATCCAATGCTCTGAACTTGTTTCTTCCACTCTTTTCTTTGCGGGCGCCAGATTATTTTTTTCGCGTTCGTTTCAGCAGCAAGGGAATGACGCAGCGAGCGTGGTTTGTCGCATTCTGTTTTTTTTTTTTGTTTGTTTGCACGTGCTACGAATTTTCTTAATACATTGTTGTTACAAAATGAGTTCAAAAAAACCGTATTCTCAATATTTTCGGCCTGCCTACAAAGCCGAATTTCCAACAGACTAGCAAGAGTTTTATGTGTTATTCTCGTAATTCCACATAGTAATGCTGAGTGCGAGAGAGTCTTCAGTGTTGTGAAGAAAAACAAAACTATGTTTCGTTCTTCAATTTCACCAAAAACTCTAGAAAACATTTTAATTGCTAAATGTTATGAGGAAACTAATTGTTATGGCAGGAAATTTTCCAAAGGATTTTTGGCTAAAGCCAAAAAATGCGCTCTAAATTCATTGCAATAATTTTTTTGTGTAACATTAAGTTCTTGTTTTATGTTTCCTAATAAATTTTTTAATTACTACTTAATTGAGATTTACTAATGTAAGTACAATTTTCTTTTTTCTATTTGTATAAATTGTTATTTTTTTAATATCAAAGCATGATATTAATTCTTCGTGTTCTTCTGAATTTTGGAGAAATCTTCTGAATTTGGGGGAGAAATCTGAATTTTTATCTTTAGAGGTTGCCAGGTATGCATAAAAAATAATTATATCTCTCTTTCATTTTTGCTCCCAAATCTATATGCATGTTAAAAAAACAAAGGTTTATTTTTGGGGAAGGGAGGAAAACTCCGAAATATTCGCAGTGTCATGTAAAACATCTGCACTCTAGGCAGATTCTGATAACATGGGGTGAAAAACCTGTTAATGAGTGTGTTTTTTACTACATAAAAAGTACTTCCACTAAAAATAAATTTTAATTCTTATTTTTAGAAATAAGAAATTAAATATACACTGTTCATATAAAATTCATAAATGAAAAAAAAATTTCAAAGTTCTTGGTTTTCAGATTGCTAATCAGTGTAAATCATAACATTTATTTCTGTGAATATGAATTAAAGGTCTGAAAGACAACTAATGACAGGATTACCTGAACATGTACAACTTCACTTCTCTTCCTCAGTAGTAAATTCCCTGTTTCTAGTAGAAAGCAATCTGTCATGTGATCCTTCATTCTGCAGCATGTAATTAACACCCCTTCTGGGTGATTTCAAGTTTTTTGGCATATTTGAAGCAATTGATCGCTAGCCTGTTTATATCCTGTCATGATTAGCTGTGCAATGCCATCCGTTTGAATATGTTGGAAGAATGAAATATGGATACAGGAATATAGATTTTCAGCTGCTTATGTGAATGAATTGGCAGTTACTTGATATGAACACCTGCTAGTTAACTACAAAGGCAATGTAAGTGATTCTGACAAAATAGCATGTATAAAATAACAAAATAAAAATCATCATGTCACTGGCTGTCATCATCTGTATTCCTGCTTTTTTCCTGTGGTGGCAAATGCATATAAAGTCACAAATATTTTCATCAATATCAAGTAAAATCAGCAGTTTTTGCCACCTGTATAATCTGAAATTAATCTGGTAAAATCTGTTGTATATTTTTTCATTTATTTTTTATATTTACTGTGGATTTAGTAAAATTCATTCTTTTTAAGAAGCTTTAATATATCATTAATGTTGTCACCATCTAATTAAATTTCAGCATCATTGGTGCTAAAGGACACCCATTAGCAGAAAAACTATTATTGAGCTGTCCCACTCCTATTGAGCTTGTAAAATATGTGGAAGATATGTAGGGAATTAAAGTATCTGAAATGTAGGTTAGGAATTTAAAAACAAATTATTCTTACATACAGTCACACAGCTGCAAACATCTGCGAAACCTGCATGTATATTAGAGAACATTATTTGCCCTGTGGTGTTTCAAGATGGAAGAGTTTTTTTTTTTTTTTTTTTTTTTTTTTTTTTTTTTTTTTTTTTTGCAACCCTCAATCACCTGAATTGTGCCTTATACATTTATTCTTCAGGGTTTATCTCAATCTGTGTTATCTCAGAACTTTAACGTTGATCATGCCAAAAGAGTTTTTTTGAGAGGCTTGACATTTTAAAACATGTTTACTCATTTGTATGGAATGAGCTTCCTCTGAAATTGTAAACATATGTTTATCTAATAAACATGTATTCCTTACTTGCATTTCTTAATCATTTATTCTTCTTATAGCTCTGGAATGTTTCAGTGACATTTGGAGATGCTTGTTATGTAAAAAATAGTTTGTTTTTATAAATCTCGAGCTATCTTAAAAGATGATCCAAACCCTTTTGAACCACCCTGTAAGAATGAGCCTGACCTTTTGCAAACAGAGGTCAGGTTTATAAAAAATTAGTCATTAATAGTAAATGACGATTTTTCCTTCTGATAAATAATGTGAAAGATTTATTTTGCTGTAATATGAACTCAGTCATTAAATGTGGGAGCATTTGTGTTTCTTAGCATCGTTGTTTTGTTCTTATTATGATTCATGACTTGGGCTTGTCAAGAGAAAATGATATGTTGATATTTAAATTTCTCATATTCAGAACTGTTTCATTCACATGCTTTGTTTTTAAATTGAAATGAGTTTTCTGTGTCATTAAGGAATCTAGGGGTTATAAAAGACTAATCTTTTGAAGTCTTACTAACCAAGCCTGAAGCATTAAATGCTTGACTAAATTATTTTCATTGTTCATAATTTTTTGAATTGCAAGCGGTGATGTTTTATCTGCTTTAGTGCTTTTTCTATTGAATATTTGGTAATATATTCACTTGTGTTTTTCAGTTGCTAAGCCAAGCACTGCAGCTCCAATTCGCATGGCGTCAAGCAGTCGTCAAGTGCGTAACATATTGCTTTTTACTATGCTACCATTTCTTATCATAACATTAGTTGTGGCTCTAGGTTATTGGTTTTATCGTCGACATAAAATGACTCTTTTCAACGAACTCCCAACTACTGACCCATCCCCTCTTCCACCACCATCGCCATTACTTGGACTTCTTCCAATTCAACTAATTGAAGTCAAAGCTCAAGGTAGATTTGGTGCTGTTTGGAAGGCATTGGTTAATAATGAGCCTGTTGCTGTAAAAATATTCCCCCCTCAGGTAATATTTTAAAATTCAAACATTTTCACAAGTATCTAGTTTTTTTTTTTTCTTTTTTGGTTAATATGATTTTTTTCATATGTCTGCTGGTTTTAGGATAAAAATTCTTGGATTGTTGAGCAAGAAATATACCAATTACCACAAATGAAGCATGAAAACATTCTGAATTTCATTGGTGTTGAAAGACGAGGAGATCATTTTCAAGTTGAGTATTGGCTCATATCAGCATATCACGAAAGAGGCTCTCTTTGTGATTTCTTAAAGGTAAGATTTAATTTTTTAAATAAATGCAGCGATAAGTATAAAAATTGGAAGAATTTTAATATTTATTGAAAACGTTATGTGTCAGTGAAGTAAGAGTTATAAGTGTTGCAGCACATAAGAAATTACCAAAATCAAGTGCGAAGTTATACATAGCTCAAAGTCCGAGATCTGGACTTGTTGAAACTTTGGTAATTCTGGTTTTTGTAATTTTCCAGATTTATCAGTTTAAATCTATTAAGATGAAAATATGAAACAGTTGTTCATGTATTAATGAAGCATTTATGACCTTAAGAAATTTTCAAAAACATTCTGAAATTTATTTGTTTGCTCTAAATATTTTCTTCCAATGTAAGTTGCTTATGTTGTGTTGCTTTTGTTAATACTTTAATTTTATAGACAGACAGTTTCTTATATTCTTGAAAAGTTCCTGTGTTCAAATTTTGTAATTGCTGTGTTGAAAATTCTCACTAAATCGTCAGTTGAAGTTTTTGTGCTTTCAGAAAATTCTCTCACTTTCTTTACTAATGGTATCAATATTTTCTCAATTTAGATCCATATTACATATTTTGCCATCTGTTAGTTGATTGAGGATCAGGGCATTTTCATTGCAATAGAAAATTTGTTTTATCATAGTTATTTATTACCAGTTTTACACTTTTTTTTTTGCTGTGCTTTGTTTTTTACAAATTTCATCAGTTATTCCAACTGATGAAATTTGTAGTAATTTTGGTTTCATTAGCCAAAAAATTTTTAATTCGCTACTATAATTGTAAAGCTTATTTAAACATCTGCTTTACGCTGTTGGGGATGTACACTCACTTCCAAAAGTTAAGCTCAAAGATGTAAAATGCAAGGAAATCAACAAATAGTGCTTTGATTGACACTAATCAGTAATTATATACAGAAATGAAAACAATATTAAATTTTTGTAAGTTATCAGATAATGACATACTGGAGACTTAAACAGACTTATGCATAAAATAAAAAAAGGACATTAATAGGGTATGTGATCCCCCCTCATCTGTATACAAAGTTTACACCTTGTGACCATGCTTTCAATTAGGTGGTCAACCATCGGAGAGTTAAGCAATCGCCATTCTTCATGTAGAGCAGTTTCCAGCTCAATAAGAGTGGCTGGAGGTGGGAAACGTGAAGATACTGCACAGCCGAGAGCATCCCAAAGATTTTCAATGGGATTAAGGTCGGGCGAATATGCTGGCCACGCCATATGCGCAATCCCTTCACTCTCCAGGTAGTCATTGACGATGTCAGCTCAATGGGGACGTGCGTTATCATCCATTAAAACAAAAGTAGGGCCAACTGCTACAGCGTACAATCTCGCAATGGGTTGTAGAACTTCATCTCGATACCAGACAGCTGTCAAAGAACTCATTTAAAGATGTGCAGGTCGGTGCGGTATCCTATTGAAATCCCTGCCCACACCATAATGCTTCCGCCTCGGAATGCATGATGTTCGATGATGTTTTGGGACTGATTGCGTGGTAGTTGTTCACGCCATATCCTTATATGCTTGTCATCTGGCTCCAGAGCAAATCTTGACTCATCGGTAAACATGACATTGTCCGTCAGACACATTCCAGTTGACATGTTCCCGGCACCACTGTAATCGTGCCCCTCTTGATTGGGCAGAGGGAGGAATATAAACTCGAGGTACCCGGGCATACAGTCCACTCTTATGTAATCTTCGGCATACAGTAGGTGCAGATATCGCCTTACCATTGGATGCTGTAACCATAGATGTCACACGTATGGAGTCGCTCTGCGATTCCTCTTGGCTACAATAGCAATATTCCGCAGGGGATGTAACTCTTGGGCGACCGGCTACGGGCCTTCGGACAACTGTCTGTGTGGTTTGGAATTGTTTCCATAAACGTGAAATTATAGAATGATGAACGCCAAAGAAAAGAGAAACATCTGTGATCGACTGTCCTGCTTGAATGGGCCCTACAGCACGCCAGCGCTCAGAATCTTCATCTTCTGGAAGTCATAGAAACACGTATGTCTTGAAAACAAATTGTATGGAAGTTTTAAACACCTTCTATCAGCACTTATAATCAACTTCTGTAACCCTTCATAACGCTGGCTTCTAATAAGACTGCCTTGTTCTGCTAAACTTTGTTATGTTTTTTTTCAATGCTGAGGAAGCTTGAATTATTTATTTTACTTTTGTCTATTTTCATTCTTGCATATACTTAAGGTTTAAGAATGAACAAACTAGTTATTCTTAATTCAAACAATCTTAAATGTCTTTTGACCTATGACTGTCATTTACAAAATCTTATCTCTTATATATAGAAAAAAAATTTTGTTAAATTTCTCCCTGGGAACACACTCAGCACTTCGTAAGGCAGTTGGCTGATGTTATGTAAAAAATGGTTTGTTTTTATAATCTTGACCTATGGTAAAAGTTGGTCCAAACTCTTTTGAACCACCCTGTGTGTAGGAATGAGCCTGACCTTTTGCAAACAGAAGTCAGGGTGATCGTCTCAGAGTAAAGTTATTTAAAATGTTACCATGCCGTTTGGTATGCAGTTACAAATATTAAAAAAAAAACTCTGTCGGAAATCCCTGTGTGAGTCGTTTCTCAAGCTGCCATGAATTGTCATGACAAAAGCAAAAATGATTGCTGGGCTGGTTTCTGGGATAGAAGTTTTTTAGTAGATGTAAAATCAGTGATAAACTTTGGTACTGTTTTGATTTGAGGTGTAGTATGCCAAAAATCTAATAGAGAAAAGGTAGCCACAGAGCCAAATGATTGATCATTTATTTATGTTAATAAATGATTGTGTTTTTTTGACGTGAAGATGTTTTATTTAGTGCCAAAGGGAAATTAAAAATCCCTCCACATGCTTTATTATGAAAAAATGCCTACTGTGTAGGCCTGATGTGTATGCTAAAGTAAGACCCTGCTCGCAGGATCTAATTGTTTCTCCCTCTTCACAAAAAGTTTCTTAAAAGAATTGCTGTTTGTCCAGAGGTCTGAATATTAGATCATTCTGCATGTCATATGCCCAAATTTTGGACTTTGTGTAGTCTAAATTCTCAGAAAATAAATTTCTGGGTACTAAAATTTTTGCGGTTTTCAAATGTGTGTTCATAATATATTTAATTTTGGTAGTTCCAATTTTGTAGTTATCTTGTATAGGTGAATATTATTTCTTTATTAATGCATAAATTTAAAATGAAATTTTGCATTTCATGAATGAAATTAATTTGGAAATTGGAAAAAATTAAAGGGGTCCCCCCATCATAAAGAAAAATGGGTGTCATGTAAGTTTTTCAGTTTTGTCCACCATTAATGTACTTTGTAAATTCCTAGAATTTTAATTTGCTTGCTGTCTCACTTAATTACATCTTTTAAAAGTAGAAAAGAAATGTCTTGTAAATCCAATCCAATATTAAACAGTTTAAATTTTCCAAAAATAAGTTATGAGTATTGTTTTCAGTGGAATAAAACTATTAACATATTTTCTGTGCAGTTGTATTGATGATAAAATAGTAATCAGAAAATAAATTTTCTGTTTAAGTAGTTAAAATGCCAGATTTTAGTGTAACAGCGTTAAACTTCTTGTAAGTGAACATATACAGGTCCAGGGTTTTCCGTTATGAGGAAGTGTGTGCTAAATGGAAGTGCATTCATCTCATATTTCCAGATATCCACAGGTTTTGCAACTGTTCATGGAGTGATTGTTGTAGTAGAGTTTTTGTAAGCAGAGGTTTGACTGTATTATGTATAATCTTTAACTGCAGAATTTTTATATAAGTATTGCAAGAAATTTCATTGTAGATTTCATTGTTCATTCATTTATTTGAGTAGTTCTTTGCTTCTTTTTTTTTTTTTTTTTTTTATTTTTTTTTTTTTTTTTTTTTTTTTTAACTAGCAAAAGATGTCTTTGAAAGTTTCATATCTCTTTATTTGGGTGATTGAGAAGAGGGAAAGTGGGAATCACAATCTCAAATGAAATTTAGTACAACATGCACTGCGGGAGATGGTAGAGGGCTTGGTATTTAAAGGATTAATAATAAACCGAGTCATAATTCAGTTATTTTCATACTTTGAACTGAATTTTAAGTATTATACTCCTTATGTACAGTTTATTAAAAAATGCCATTTAAATGTCTATATGATGTGAAAACTTTAATTATTTAATTTGTTGCAGGCCAATCTTGTTAATTGGGGGGATGTCCTTGGTATTGCTGATTCCATTTCAAAGGGACTCATGCATCTGCATGAAGAACTGCCTGCAATGAAGGGAGAGGGCTACAAACCAGCAATTGCACATCGAGATTTCAAGAGTAAAAATGTGCTTATAAAGAATGATATGACTGCATGTATTGCTGATTTTGGTTTGGCTTTAGTATTTTATCAAGGACAACCTCCTGGAGAAGCACATGGTCAGGTAATTGTTTCTGTGGTGCTAATGCAGTACTTAAATAAATATCAAATTACCTTTAAAATGTATTTATGTTGCTTCTGCCTTATTTTTCTAAGGTTTCAAAGAATGCGTTTTTCTGAAATGCAGAACTGTCAACTATAACAGACAATTACATAACCTCAGTATTTATTTTTTTGATTAATGATGGAAAGTACAGGGTGTTTATAAAGTCCCGGACCCATTTTGATGTTAATTAACTCATAAAATAATGAAGATATAAACAAACTTATGGCATTTATTGGTGGAATAACTTATATATTTTCCTTTTCAGGTTTGAATATCTTTACTTTTGTAACTATCGTCTACGCGTGTGGTTAATTTCAGATAATTTCATTTTCCAGTCTAAATATCTGTACTTTTCTAAATATCATCTGCTTATTAATTGCATTTTTCTCTCTTTTGTTTTTGGCAACTATGTTAACTTTTGCTATGTTATCACAAAGAGATTCCCCAAGGGTTAATGTGTGGTGTGGGCTAATGCACCAGAAAAGACAGTTCAATCAGTCGTATACTTAGACATGCTGGAAAACTTCGTATTTCCACAACTAGAAGTGGTTCAGCCACATGTCGTTTTGCAACAAGATGGTGCATCACCTCATTTGAGTACCATTGTTCGTAGTTCTTTGAATGACCATTTTACAGGAAGATGGATTGGGTGAGGAGGTCCAATTCCTTGGTCAACCAGATCACCTGATATAACGCCACTGGACTTTTTCCTTTGGGGATTTGTAAAGGACGTTTACAGAAGGAGAGTGTCGAACATTGATGACCTAAAAGCCAGAATTACAACCGCAATAGCCTCTGTGGATGTCGACATGCTTGTCGGTACCTGGCGTGAAATTGAATATCGACTGAATATTCTCATGCGACGAAAGCGGCACACGTGGAAGTTCATTGACAAGGGTCATGAAACTTTTTGAGTCTGTCTAACCATCTATGTTATTAATTTTAAACTATCTTTATTAGTTTATGAATTATTAAACATCAAAATGGGTCCGGGACTTTATAAACACCCTGTACTTTTGCCTGTTTAATTTATTAAAGTGTGACACATTCTTATTATGAAGGCAATAGAGATTCATTATTTGGCATTTCCATTTCCCCATAAAAATAATTGAATGTACAGTTTTATAGCAAAGAAGCTAGACTAGCATCTGCAGCGCAAATTGAATGAAAGAAAATACCTCCCCATTCTCATATAAAACAAAACCGGTTTAATCCTAGTATACGATGCATATGGAATTTGGCAACATGATGAGCGGTAAACAGGTTATTTAGGTGTTGGGGACAATTTTCGAAATTGTGCGAGGGCTGTACCGTATACTAAGGTTTTACCGCAAAATCTTTCAAACCTTTTTTTCTTTTTAATAAATATCTTATTTATCATTTTGCGGTAAATTTAAAAAAATAGTAATCAGTCATCTAGGCTATTTCATATAACCATATTTGCCAAAATATGTTGATTATTGTAATTCAATTTTTAATCTTTAAGTAATTAACTGATTATTTTAATGTTATTCGTATCATTTAATGTGGCTTCTTCCTTCTATATTTATTTATTGTTAGTTTAGTAATACTTTCAAATTTCAGACAGTTTTCTCTTGCATAACCCTGAAACTAATTCTAGCAGTAGGATGACTTACCATCACAAAATTTAATGCACATATTTTTTGCTTATGTATGCTGCTAAATAAATATGAAATACCGGAATTTATTTAAAAATATCATTAACTAGATTTCTTTCTTTCATTTAGCTGCAAAATGTTTGCAAAAAAAATTTTTTTTTAAATTTATATTGGGCAGATTCTGATCTCAATCTTCAGTGGAGAAAACAACTCCTATTATACTTGTAATAGTAGTGTTTTGGTGATTTATATATATATATATACACACACTTAAGGCAAATGTAATTGGCAAATTTTTGTGTATTCAAGTGGTACCATAATTAATTTAGTTCTCAGCATAGCCAGCGCGCACTATGGAGGTAGACTGGCATTTTTTTAAAACACACCTAGAAAGTCAGAAATATCATTCTCCTGTTTGAGCGGCAACCCTGTAAAAGCAAGAAAAGGGTGAGTTTTTTTTTTGTTTGATGCAAAATCTATATTAATCATATAATCGTTTTGCACCAAATAAATATCAAACTTAGGTGTCTGCTATTCCATTTAATTTTGTCAATCTAAACACCAATATTATTCCAGGGCAGAATGAATGTTGCATTTGTCTTACATATTCAAATTGTTGCATATATTTGAACAGGCATTCCAGAGTGGCTAAAAGTGATACGTTATTTAAATCTGGGCAACAAGCATATTTAACTACTTCCATTTAGTGTTTCTCAAAGAGGGATTACTAAATACAAGATTTTAATTCTATGTTATTCCTGTGGAGCAGAATATCATTAGTAAAATATTTATGGAATAATTGTAAAATGTCCTTTATGCAGTAAGCCCTCAGGGGATCATCATCTTTGTGAAACAGGTGTCACGATCCTGGAGATTCAATGATCTAGCCTCTTTTCTTTTTCTACTCCTCTTAGCTACTACTATTACCTATTTTTCTTCCATGTGGTTTTCCTCTTTGGAGGTTGGGGCTCATCGTGAGTTGCTATTAAAGCTCTTCTCTAGTTAAAGTGGCAAGAAAACAACCCACATGTTTGCCATGTGGACACCCATGTTATTGGAAAGGAGGTTACTGGTCCTATTCTCAATACACTGCTTTGGCTTCTGCTCAAGCTAAACGGGACAAACTTAGTTGTCCTCACTAGTGTCAGTTGGTTGATCTCCCAGCCTTGGTGTTGGCAGCTTGGGGATAAACTTTCAGGAGTACCTACTTTTGGGAAAGCTGACTGGGGCTTAAGTTTGCATATAAGTCAAGCTAAACCTAACGCAGGAATCTTCCCTTGTTGGGCTCTGTGGTGGGTGGAGCAGATGAAACCCAATATCATTTCTTTCAAACATGGCCTCTTCAAGTATATCAGTTTGTCTTAACAGTAAACCAGAGTCTAGTCAACTCAATCTCACTGCTGTGACTCTTGATAACTGTTAAGAAAATTTGTACCAATGCAAATGCCAATGAAACTAATGTTCATCTGCATTCTCTTGTTTCTACCCCTTGTAGCAAATTGTCAAAGATGTCTTCTTTTCAAATTTGTCATGTATTGGTGAGACAAGGAACGTTAACCGTCTTTGTTCTGGAGAATCTGCTTAGTGTACTTGGTACTCTTTTGGCCACCCAGTGTGCTGCTACATCAAATCAAAGTTGGAAAATGTCTATAATTGTGTCAGTGCATAAAATGCTCATCTTTTATAGAGGCATTATCTCAGAAATCAGAAGAGTTCATTTCCAAGTTAGCTAATGAAAAGATTTGTGCTGCTAAGTGGATGAAGATGGATAAGGGAATTCAATTGATTGGCACAAAACATATGGTCAGTTGATTGGCATGAAACAGGTAGCAGAAAACAGGTGAGTTTAAGATCAAGATACCTTCAACTCACCCGATCTGCTAAAAATATTAATACAGGATATGTTAATTGTCCCGTAATATGTTATATACCAAATCCTATGTGATGCTTCCAGTTCCAGTGTTTTAGCCATTCTGGTAATATGGAAATTCTGAAAACTCTCCTCCAATGGAAAACAAAAAAGCAGCGCCATAAAAACAAACACTTATGCATAACGGCTGCTTTCGTTTCATGGAACTGTCATGGTTTTGGCTGTAATCTTGTTAACGTCAAGGACAGGATTGATGTTTGTCAGCCATCTGCATTGCGTTGCAGGAAACCATGTTGAAATGAGAACAACATGCAAGGGTTTGGAGGTATGTTTTGGCCACGAGACACAATTTGGCAGGCGAGTGAGTTAGAGGAAGTCTGGGTCTCCTCTCCTCACTCGATTATCCATCAAATACTCTTGACTATATGCCTCTAAACTTTCGGTTTACTAACAAATTTTCAGATTTTGGTTGCAGTTTCTGTCTATTTGCTACCAAATGATCACATCGATCAGCAAGATTTAGGTGAGCTATTTAAGAACAATTTGTTATAGGTGACTTAAATGGTTAGATTCTGCTTTGGGGGGTATTAGGATAAATTCTTAATGTAGACAGATTGAGCAAATGTTTGAATATCCTTTGCCTTTGTCTTATCAATAATAGACAGGATACCCATCTCTTTCCCCCTTTCTGTATTTAGGGTGAGAAACAATCTTTATTATAGTGATCATTTTGCCCTTTTTATGTGTTTTATGTGAGAAGAGGTCAGTTCTACATGAAGAACCAGATTGTGAACTCTTCTCACCTCTAGCAGAGCAGAAGGAATGGTAAAAAATGTGCCTGTCAACAATCTGTGAAAACTGTTAGTAATGCTGTAATGCAAGCAACTAGACTCAATTCCTGCCACATCAGGCTACCCAAATAGTGAAAACTGGTGGAATAGTGAATGTCAGTAGATGCTGAGACAACAAAGAAAAGCTTAAGAAATATTTTGTGGATACCCCATTTTGTCTAACATAAATACCCTATAAAGAAGCAAAATCACGTATTTTCTAGCATATCTTATCTTTCTCAGTAAGATGCCAGAGGGATTCATGGCTCTTGTATGTGTCATCTATAACATCTTCTATACCAAGTAGAAAGATTTAGAAAAGCATGCAGACTTTATGAAGACCAGTCACTTTCCTTTCTTGAAAAAGATGGCAGATTGATTAGCAGCACAGAAAAAATTGAAAAACTATTAGTGATATATTTGCTGCTGTTTCTTCCATCAGCAATTACCTACTAGCATTTCTTTGTCAAGTGTTGCTCAGAGAATATTCCCATTGCATTCATTTCTTCCAACTTGGATCCATGTAATAGGGAGTTTTCAATGCTGGAGCTAAAGAAACCTTTGTTACAGATGCATAGATCTGCCCAGGTCCTGTTAAGTCATTAACTGCCCTTCTCTGTCTTCATGATAGCGTGTGAAAGGAGCGTAGTTTTTTCAGTGCATGGAAGAAAGCTGTAGTTATTTCCATAGTTAAACCAGGGAAGACCCGAAGAGTACCTCAAACTATAAAGCTCATTGCACTTATGAGCTCTGCAAATTTTTTGAAAAAATGGTAACCTGATGCTAATTTACTACTTTGAGAAAAAACAACGTAATCTTACTTCATCAGAGTGGCTTCTGCAAGGGAAGAAAGACCCATTGGTAACATTCTCCGTTTAGAAATCTCCATTCACAAAGCCTTTGTGTGTGTGGGAAATCTAATTTTAATGTTTTTTGACATAGAAAAGGCAAATGATTAGGCATGCAGGGTTGCCACGCTACCTGGAAAACCGGAAAAAGTCAGGGAATTCGAAAATTGACCAAAAAAGTCAGGGAATTCGAAAATTGACCAAAAATGTCGGGGAATTCAAATATTTTTGTCTAAATCTGGAAAAGTCAAGGAATTTCATACAGCGATCCCCCAAAAGAGCGAGTTTTGCGCCAACGTTGGAAGCCGATCACTTTCTTGGGATGCTTTAGCGTCACTCGGGCAGCTGGCATAGAGCCAATTCTTGCAGTAGAAAGGCAAAGCAAGTTTCCAGTAACTTTGGTTCCCAGTAATCTCGAAAATCGAAATACTCGCATGCGCATGTGCAGTGCATGTTGAACTAAAGAAAATACATATTCTTGTATCAAACAAAATCGGTTTAATTCTAGTATAGCGGTACCATGTACGTTAGAATAGCTTTCGTGTACGGTACGCACGGGATTTGGCGACATTATGAGGAGCAGCAAACAGGCCGTTTTGGTGTTGGTGGCAATTTTCAAAATCTTGCCGAGACCGTAGTGCATAGTAGGATTTTACCGCAAAATCTTTTGAATACTTTTTTTTTTCTTTTTAAGAAATGCCTTATTTGTCATTTTGCAGTAAAATAAAAAAAATAGTAATAGGTCATCTAGGCTAACCATTTAATATAACTATAGTCTCCAAAATATCGTTGATTATTGTAATTCAGTTTTTTAATTATGTTTATGTTATTCGTATCATTAAATGTTGTTTCTTCCCCTTAAATTTATTTATTATTATTAAATAATACTTTCAGATTTCAGGAAATTTTCTGTGGCATAATCCTGAAACTAATTCCAGCAGTTTGATGATATAACAGCACAAAATTCAATGCACATATTTTTTGCTTATATATTCAGCTAAAAAAATATAAAATACCTAAATTTATTTAAAAATATCATTAAATAGATTTCTTTCTTTTAGCTGCAATATGTAAGCAAAAAAAAAATAAAAAAAAAGACTTTTTTTATCCACATTGAGCAGATTCTGATCTCAATTCTTCAGTGGAGAAAACAACTCCTATTATAGGTATAATAGTAATCTTTGTGGATAATATATAAGTCATATCTAATTGGCAAATATTTGTGTTTTCAAGTGGTACCATAATTAATTTATCTCTCAGCACAGCCAAAGTGCATGATGCGGATAGACTGGAATTTTCTTAAAACGCACCTGGAAAAGTCGGGGAATTTCATTCTTCTGTTTGAGTGGCAACCCTGGGCATGGAAATATGGTATTTTGTGTGATGTTCACACATCTGGCCTGTATGGTAACCTAATTTTCATACAGAATGCTTTGAAGGCTAGGACTTTTCAAATAAGGATTAGCTGTGTGGTATCAGATAGATTTTGGTAAGGTGTGTCTCAGTATTCTTACTGTTAAACGTTTTAGTTTAAAAATAAAATCTGTCTTATGAGAACTTTGTCCAAATGTTTCAAGGCTGATCATAATACCGGGTAGCCATAATTAAACTGACAGTGCTCACAGTGTTCTGTAGCACGATCTATTTGCGAGAATAACGCCACATTTTGTAGGAAGATTAAACAAGATGGGAGACGAAGGATTCCGCGAAAAAACAAATTAGTTCCAAAAGTGACCGCTAGGGGAATATTTGGCGCTGTGTAATAGAAAATAGAGTGTTAACAAATGCAAAATAATGCGGAATAAAATTGCCTTTTATTATGCACATTTTCGGATTTAGTTCAATTGCAATATGGCAACACTTTTTAAAAAGTGTAAAATCTGCATAAACACCGATAAAGTCTCGTGATCTGCAATATCACGTACGCTGAGCAGAAGTTCTTTATTAAAATTTCACGTTACATCCATTGGCTGCTTGGGTTTTAAGAGGCAATGTGTTACGTTTCGAATCAATCGGATTGAAAATTTATGTGCAATGTCTCATTCTTTAGTCGAGCGTGCGTTACTGGTCAAATTCTTTTACCTTAACCAGTGCTTTTAGAATGCACAAAAAATGCGTAAAGGTAACGGTCCTGTGTCAGTTAATGGGCTAAAAGCAATGGTTGCGACGTTTGAGAAAACAGGTTCTCTGAAGATTCAGTCAGGCAGAGGACAAAAATCTGTACCACAGGATACAATCGAAGCAGTTGCCATGGCGATTGTCGACAGAGGACCAGACAATATTGCTGCCACTTCTAGCACTCGTAGAGTTTCGGAATATGGATATGCCTTACAGTACGGTATGGAAAATCTTACGAAAGATTATCAACTTCTATCCGTACAAGATCAGCCGTGTACAGGAGTTACTGTACCCCGACCATGATAAGCGATTGACTTTTGCTCTCACTTTTCTTGCCAGAATGGATGTGGATGCTGCTTGGCCGTGAAAAATCTTATGGGGAGACGAGGCCCACTTTTACCTGAATGGAACTGTGAATACCCAGAACTGCCGAATTTGGGATGACAAATCACCACATGCAGTCACGGCAATTCCCTTACATTCACCAAAGGTAACTGTTTGGTGTGGGTTCACAGTGGAATTTATCGTAGGTCCATTCTTCTATGAGAACATTACCCCGACAGGACCGGAAACCTGTTCTGTTACCGGAGAGAAATATCGCTACATGTTGAACAGCTTTGTCATTCCGTCACTTCAGCAAAGACAATGCCTGGGGGAAATGATTTTCATGCAAGATGGAGCCCCTCCACATGTTGCTGTACGGGTGCAACAGATGCTACGACAGAAATTCACAACAGAAAGAGTCATTCGCCGTTACTTTCCAACTGCATGCCCACGTCAGTCGCCTGATCTTACCCCATGCGACTTCTGCTATGGTGTAACCTTAAGTCCAAAGTCTGTCAAGGAGTGGTCCAGGACCTGGCTACGTTGAAGAATAACATATCACGGACTGTACGGGAGATTCCTGCCAACATGTTACTTTTTGTTGTTGTGCATACTGTGCACAGTGGTCCACAACAACGGCAGCCACACTGAACCTCATTTGAATGCAAAATAAAAGGTAATTTCCGTATTGATTTGCATTTGTTAACACTCTATTTTCTATTACGCACTCTTTTTTCTATTGCAAATATTCCCGTAGCGGTGACTTTTGGAACTAATTTGTTTTTTCGTGTAATCCTTTGTCCCCCGTCTTGTTTAATCTTCCTACAAAATGTGGCGTCATTCTCGCAAATAGATCGCGCTACAGAGCACTGTGAGCACTGTCAGTTTAATTACGGCCACCCGGTATGTTGATGACTTCCAGATCAGTTATTAAAGTACAGACATAAGATGCACAGAGACAGACTGGAGACTGCTCTTAACAGGGTTCAGAAATGGTCAGACAGGCATAGATTTATATTTTTGAAGTAGAAGACGTTTTACATTCACTTTTGCAGAAAGCGTAACCTTCATCTTGTGCTTGAACTTCATCTCCAGGGGTTATTAATTCCATTGTGTCCAAACTGAAGTTTTTAGGACTAGCTTTCAATGCAAATCTAACCTTCCTTTCGCTTATTCATTACTTGAGAAAGAAGTGTTGTAAAACATTAAGCATCTTAAAAGTCTTCACAAATACTTCCTGGGATGTGGAATATGGTTCACTGCTCCGTCTTTACAGAGCATTTGTTCCTTCTAGGTTATGGATTAGCTGTTTATGGATCAGCAAGGCCTTCTGTTTTACAGAAACTAGGTCTTGTTCATCAGGCTGTGCAGATTTGTTTTGGAGTTTTCAGGAAATCTGTAGAGAGTCTATATGTCGCTCCAGTTCGCTATACTGCTCTAAACTGTCGCTCCAGTTCAGACATGAGCAATTGTCTCTCAACATTTCACTATATTTTCACAGCCTGACCACCCCAATTGTCTCCCGGTGCTTGATGACTGCCGTAACATGTTGTTTGCAGCGCAGCCACTTTGCTGCAAACAACCAAATCCCTTTTTTGGGAGAACAGCAGGTAAGTGCTACTTGCAAGTAGATTGAAATATTCCTTTGCTTCCTAAAACTGAAAATTATAACAAATTAGAAACAGATAGCCATGAGTCTTTTTACCAAAATATTGTATTTAATTAGTCTAGTGAAAGAATCCAAATTTGGTACATTAAAAGGAATTTACTGCTATTATAATACATTTCTTTTTGATAACTGAGAATTTTTCCAAAAAAATTACATTGTTTAGGTTTTGGGAGATGCAGTTTTATTCTGTGTTTCCAAGTGGTCTGAAATTTGTAGAAGTTTTAACATTGATGAAGGAAATTTAGCTAGATTAGTTAAATGAGTTTTAAGCCTGAGTCACTGACTATGAATTCATGATTTTGAATTGAGAGCTAACATATTTTTACTGTATATAATGATTATAATATGTGCTAATTTTAGTTGGTGCTCTTAACTTTTTATGTAATTAAAATTTAGATTGGATTTCAAGTTCATAACAAATTTTTAAGTTATGTTTATGAAAAATGATTTCAGTGTTGTGTAATATTTTTACTTAAAGGTTGGCACTCGTCGGTATATGGCACCTGAAGTATTGGAAGGAGCTATAAACTTTAATAGAGATGCTTTCTTAAGGATAGATATGTATGCTTGCGGTTTGGTGCTTTGGGAATTGTTATCCAGGTGTTCAGCCCAAGAAGGTAGTCTTCTAATTGCAATTTACATAGTGTTTTAAATGTATCTTCCAAGCTTTTTACTTTTTAAAGTATAATTTGAGCAATAAATGTGGAAAATAAATCCTTAGTTTTGAAATAATTTGTATGTACATAAATAGAATATGGAGTACTGAAGTGTAACTGTAAGAGTATAAAAATAACTTGTATTTTTAAAATGCTAATCTCTGAAATAGAAGTAATCGTTTTAAAATTATTTTTCATTACTCTTATCATGAAAATAACCTACTGAAATGTTAAATTATTGTAGGCCAGTTTATTTTCTTAAGAAATGTATTTTACTGATACTGCAAATTGCTTTATTCTGATGTGAACCAAACAAAGACTAGAAAAAGCTAATCAGATTAAATAATAGCGAATTACAAATAATAGGGGAAATACATGTAATATAGCATAGCCTGTGTTTTTGAATGAGAGGACTCTGCAAAATATTCTGTCATTCTGTGAAAAGTTAAAACAAAGTTTCATGGCAGTCTTTTTTTTTTTAAATAGCAATTTCAGGAAAATTTGATTTATGACTGTAGCTTAAATTCACACAAAAAACAAATTGACATTTCTCCTTAATTAAAGAAATATAAATGCCAGGTGCTTTGCAATATGTATACTAGATATTAATCATCATTAAAAGGCACTAAACTTAAGAAATGAAAATAGTGATTTATTATTGCAATTTTATTTTGCCTGGGATAGTGATGAATGCTTGTATTTTGTTTAGCATAGATTTGTATTTCTGATTTAGTCAAACCATCAAATTAAATTGTTTTACTTTTTTTTACATTCCCCCCCCCCCTGTTATTTGAAATTAGTAATTGAGAAAGTGTATTATTCTTCCATTGTTGAGCCTAATTTTAAAATTCTTAGAAAAAATGAAACTGATCAGCTTTTAAGTGTATAAATATCAGGTGGTACATTGTGTTGGACAGTTTATGGTATTTCTACCATATTAACATTTTCATTATTATAATAAAGGACAAGGCATTTCAGTGCATTTCAGCTAGGAAGTTTGCATAGAATGGGTGTTTAATTTATGCCGAACATTTATAAAACATTAGTTTTGATAAAAACCAAATCTTATTTTTGGTGATGAATATTTATTATACTTTGACAAGTTTGCTACTGATTTGGCAGTATTCATGATATTCATCAGATTCAGATATTATGATATTCTTCAGATTGACTTACCTATTAGAAGTTTTGTGATAAAATTATAAGTAACAGCAAATACAAAAGTAAATAAATAAATAAGGTAATATATTGTTAAGCATGTGTTTTTATTTTTTTATGAGAAAAGTGAAATGCAGTGATCTCCATCTAATGCAATTTTCATTAAACATGTTTTGAAAACATGAATGATGCTGATGGGGGCAAAGTTACACTGCTTGACAGTTGAGAACAGTAGTATTTTTTGGAATAGTTAATAATAGACATCAGTTGGAGAAATGAAACTTGGCATATATTTAGAAGTATTGTGCATTCTTTATAATGCAAAATGGTAGAAATTTTGCGCATGAAAAGAAAGTGTGGGGGAGGAGTGCTTGTTGGAGTAATTCCATTCAGAATGTTTCTTTGTTCCACAACATTGACAGAAATGAGTCCATCGGGGGAAGCATGCAACAACCTTGGACTAACGCACGTTTAGAATCTGTTATGCATACTCTATACTAAATTATTGAGAACAGTTGAGTGGATATTGTCGCATTGTCTGTCAAAACACTTTTGAGTTCTTGCATGGTTTATGGTAGGGATAGTCAACCTGGTGCCGACTGCCCACTAGTGGGGGATTTAAACTTTCATAGTGGGCAGTAGAGGATTTTGTCCGATAATGAAGATCAAGAGAGATTGAATAGTTCTGTGTTTGACTTTTTCCTCGTATATAGTGCTGTTGTGTTTCCATATATTTATAAGGTTTTATTACTTCTGTTAGGTGTAGTTCTGTGATTATAGTGCTCATAATAAGATTATCACATCTAACAAGACAGCAGGGTAGGAGAAACTTTTCTGAGAAACAAGCATGTCCTCCTTCCATTGAAAGGGATTCCTAGATAAAACAGTTTTGCTCCAAGCAATGTCCTGCCTAGCTACACAGGACATAAATTTTCTATTATAAATATACACAAAATGGATAAATTTAATTGTAAAAGCTTCACATAACATCCACTCAAAAACTTACTTTGCAGGGGCATAGTTTAATGACACTTGGTCAACACAGGCACACAAATGGGACGTCTGCTGGGCAGTCCCATATCCAACTGTGTATTCGGAAACACTTGCATTTGGACCTGCATTTTATTGGGTTGTCAACTGAGCCACTGTCTAGCATTCATTTTGCTGTACCAAGTGAGCCACTCTCTGACTCCTTTTTTTTATGATGCTTGGATGTCTTACACCTTGCCGTCAACTGCTGGTTTCATCATTATTTATCCACGTTGCGTAAAACAAACAATGGCAAATTGTGAACAACCTACCAGCTGTGCAGTTTTGGAAATACTTGTTCTGAATCTTCAGGCCATTACAATCTGCCCTCTATTAAATTTGTTTACGTCAGCATCCTTTTCCATCACTCTCAAAAGTACAAGAATGATTCCTTACCTTCTCCAGCAGTCAAATTCATTCCCACTTAATGGCGTGCCCACATGTCATCCAAACAAGTTCATTAAAAAATTTGGGGATGGTCGTAATGTTTTGGCTCGTCAGTGTATATTTACATATTTAAAGTAAAAGTACATATTTTAAAATATGTATTTAAGCATATTGTGTTTTATTTATTTGGCAGTAGCTGTTGGTGGTAGCACTTGAAGAGTTGTTTTAACCTTTCTTCCCCCCTCCATGAATTCAAATCGTAATTTTTAAACTTCGGTAGTCCTTATTTATTATCAGTAGTCTAATTTTAATGTTTCAGTCATTTTGAAACTGGAAAAAAGAACAAAAAGTTCAAATTATTATGGTATGTTTATTGTATGCACTTGCTTTGTAACCTCATATAGATGTAAAACCATGACATGGAAGATAAAGATTTTTGGTCTGAATATTTTTTAAGCTAGTGTAACAAATGGTTGCTATTCAAAAAAGAGGGAGAGTTAACGGCAGGTTAGCATAAAGTGATTAACAGAATTGATCTGCATTGAAGAGTAGCCTTAGACTGATGTAAATAAAATGGTATGAACTGTTGCTTAAGTATTTGTACTTCAGTTTCTAAAAATAATTTTAGCCTAGGAAAGAATCACTCAGTTTTCCTAGTGTTCTGAGGTGAGCTTTGCCCAGTGATGATCTTGTTCCCTTCCCCTCCCCCCAAAATTCTTGGCATCTGTTGTGATGATGCAGTACCATTTTAAGCCATTATGTAAAAAATTAGCAAATGTAAGCATTTATCTGATGTTTGTTGCTTTCTTACATTGCAATAAGAGCAGCTACTTGATGATTATAATCAATATTTTATTATCCAGTTATAAAAAAGTGTGACAGTAAAGAGCATCGGTTAACAAATCTGAGTGGAAATTTTAATATTAATCCAGGTAATTTTAGTGCATTTGATTATGTTACTGTAATACATTTAAATTTTATGAATAGTGCAAACCTGTTTGTGTTGCTAATAACAAAAAGTCTAAAATAATTTGTGTCTAAGGAAGGCATATGTGTCGTGTAAATAGCACATTGAAAATTATTTTTAGCTGTAATATTTAAATTTTATATATTTTTTAAGGTATAGTATTTATTTATTTTTTATGTAAAATTATTTGAAATCTTTTTTATCAATTGTTAAATTATTTGAGTTTTTCAATATATTTTTTGTAACTTTCTGCTTCTGATGCCTCCCAAGCATATAATGTAATTGTTTAATTAAATTTTTCAATATTTTAAACCTTTAGGATTTTAACAAGTGCATAATTTGAATGCTTGCTAGTGAACTGTTGTATTTTAAATTAGGGAAAGCTTTGGTGTCGATTTTAAGTAAAATTGTATTGATTTCAAATGCGATCAGATGAAGGTCACTCTTCATCAGGAGAAGAAAAAATTCAGCAAGAAGTTGCTTTCCAAACATTTCCTGCTACTGAAAAAGAAAGACCTATGTCTGATCGTCCTTAGAATTAAGTTTTATTTAAAACCTATGCTGATGCAAGGTTGGTGTTTTGCCTGGTGATGTTTTTCTTTTTCTATGAAACTCTTGCATTCCAAAATTGAAATTCATATCATATTAATAGGAAGATAAAGTTAATGCATTAAATTTTGTCAAAAATAAGCAGGTCCCCCCCCCCCCCGAAATGGGTTGTGTGCCTGTTTTCATAGAAAGCAGTAGTATTTAATAGCTGAGCAATAGATCTTGACATTGTAATCGTTTTGACTTAATTACCATTTATGCCATCTTTGATGACAATATCCCTGCCATAATTTGTTAACTAAATTATACATCATGACATAAAAGTTGTAAATTATCATATGCTCATATATCATCTAGTGAACAATTTCACTATTTATTACTTTAGAGCAAGGAAAATCTGTTTTACTCTTTGCTGTAAAAGCAGGAATTTTAATATTCATTTTGATTAACTAGTTTTCCGTTTGCATTGGTTAGTTCTTGAAGGAAAAATTTGTTAAATGTGCTATTTTTTTTTTCTATGTGTGTTTTATCATGATTACTTCTTTTGGTGTGTATGACTTTTTTTATTGATGTATTAGATTTCTTACAGCAGTTTTGTTTTTTTTTTTTTTTTTGTTTTGAATGTTTTAAGGTCCTGTTGATCAGTATATGCTACCATTTGAAGACACTGTTGGCCAGCATCCAACTTTGGAAGACATGCAAGAAGTTGTATCACAGAAAAAAATGAGACCAAAGTTTAAAGAATTCTGGAGAAAGCATCCGGTCAGTGATTTTTGTGATAGTTTGTGATTTTTATGTATGGTAGATACCACATAATGTGGTGATGGTTAATTGTTACCTTTCGGATATTGTTATCTAGTGATCGAAGTCCCACTCATTTGTATAACAAAACACGGAAAATTCATTACTTATTATGATTAACAAATCAGTTCATGTTATCAAAATATTATAGGGTGAATTTTTTAAACTGAAGTAATGTCGCCAAATAAAGTTGGAATAGCATATAGAAATTGCCAAATGACAGACATGTCACCAAGTAAGGTATTAAGTGGCCAAGCATTTTGATTTTTATTTAAGGTATCACTTCAGTGTTAGAACCACCACTCAGAAAAAACAATAAAGAACTGTTTTAGGCATGAACTGTATTTGCTTGTTAATTTTTAAGACAAACCCAAACACATTATTATGACAATCTGTTTGAAGATGACAAGGACTGAATTTTGAGAGATGAATTTGAAGATAAGTGAATTTTCTATTAATGCTGAGATGAAGTGTCTTGTGAGTAATAAGATTAGAGCTATAACATTTATAACATAATGAATATAAACAAATAATAAATAAATTTTGGAACAGTTTGAAACAATCAACTGTTAATCACATTTTTCCCTGATTAGAATGCTATGAAAGTAAGTAATTTATATATTTCTAACTATATTTATATTAGCTAATATGATGATAGTTTGAAGGAAATTTTTCTCATTGCTTAGTGTCATCAGAATAGTCATGGACAAATGTTGTTCACATTTTAAGCAATGCTATTATTAGTGTAATTTTAATTTTATGTAAATGCAGTCTATATATACGACCGAGATTTTAAAAATAAATTACAGTAGTTCAAATTCATAATATTTCTAAGTATCATAAATTTCACAATGCATTGAAAATGCTAGCTGAGTATTTACTTTGGAATAAATTCTTTTTCCTAAAAGACTCAAATTAAGTTCTTTGCTTGTCTCTTTATCATGAAAAGAAGAAAGTAATGCAGCCTTGTCTATAAGTATTAGGCACCTCCTCACATTCCTTAAATATATCTTCGAAAGTAAGCTAGCTGCAAGTTACTATTTTTTTAGGGGTAAGTGGAAGGATGATAATAAATAAAGATTCTAAATAAGAAGATGCAAAAGTTTGAATTTTATTTTAAGTTTAATGCTTTGAAAAAGATTTTGTATTTGAATCCTGGAACAACTGAGTTTTGTTGGAAGGTACCTTCTGCTACGTAATTTATAAAATTAAAATATTTGCTCAAAAAATTATCTCAATGTAGAGAATGGGACTTATCAAATCTCTGAAACCCTGTTTTTGCATAAGAATTGAAACTATCAGGTTGAAATTGCCAAAAATCTTAAATGTGTGCATTGAGCTGCAGAGCACTACGCTTTGCAGTATTTTGAAGAAGGTTTGCACATAAATAGGGAGGAGGGAAATTGGGCATGGAATAGTAATTATGACAGATGAGGATTAAGACTTCAAACAGGGCCCAAATCGAAAGAGATCCTGCATATGGAGTATTTTTTCCTTCTTGAAAAATGGTTGCCCAAACCTTCCAAGGACTGCATAAGAATAATACACTTCAAAATACAGAAAATCTTGTGAGACACTGGATCAGAGCTGTTAAAAAACGGGTACCTTATAACGAAGGACTATAAAAAGAAATTCACTCAAATAAACCTGCTACGGCAGAAAAAGAATGCATTACTTTTTAGATGGCCATTATTTGCTTTTTAATAACATGGCCATGGCATCAGTTCACAGAAAGAGAATTATTTGCCATTTTTGTTATAATTAATGTGTAATGGACTGTTTGAAATTGAATTAATTATTAAACATATAATTCAAGAAATCAAATTATTGATTTATAAAGAAGTGTGCTGGTGCAAGTTTTCCATTTGAAAATTCGGTTTTACTTGGAAACTCTTATTTGTTTTTTGCAAGTAAATTTTAAGGGACCACAAGGCTGCATGTGGCTCGCCAGCTGCTGGCAAGGTGGCAGACAGCTACAGTTTGGCCATGCTTGATAATAGCATTGCGTTAACAGGTTTTTTGACACAATCATTTTCATAATCCTGATCTCTGCCTTGAGTAACACCTAAATACCAGCTTTGTCAAAATATCATGACCAGTTTTCCAAAAAAGCATTGAATTTTTTAATGTGTTAACATTTTTTGGTATTTCGTAGTTATTCATCCAACCCAAAGTCACCAATGGTTAACGATTCATTTTTTGCTGACTTAAGACTTGAAAGACAATAGAAAAAAAATGGTACTCCACTAAGAATAACATAAAACAGCATCTGAGTAATAAAATCAATAATGCAAAAAACATCCATAGTAAAATGCATACTCTTCTGCTCTTTTTCCTATGTACACATTAACCTGTTTTCACTTTAAAAATAATCAGTGAATTGCAGGAATTCGACAAAAGCTATTAACACAGTCACCTAAGGACAACTGATATACTATTTTTGAGCTGCACCCTTACTATAAGCATGGGGCATCAGAGGTAAATAAAAGTTAGCCATATATGCTATTTTTAATACATTTCATTACTTTAGCAATAATAATGAAAAGAATAATATTAATCATAAAGGGAAGAACTTCATAACTAAAATATTCATATGAGAAAGCAAAAGTCCTAATATTTACATTTTTACAGCCAGTGGATGGTGTTCAGCTGTCTGCTTCAAAGTTTTATGAAAATTCTCGTGAGCACAGTTGCTAGCCAGAAAATAACCATCAAATTTTGAAAGATTAATTCCGCGCTCATGAAATGCACATGCACGTTTGGATTTACACATAAATGCATTTCACAGCATTAGGGGTTGTCATTTTAGGCACTATATTCAGGTTTCATTCAAGTATATTCTAATTTGTTGTAAAATTTATATTGTATGAAACTTGTTTGCATTTTTCAATACATTTTTGTAACGTAACTTTTAAAAATTTATGTATAATATGATGAATATTCTTAAGAATTATTGGTACTTTGGTATTAACGCAATCACCTTTGTGCAGTTTGATGATTTTTTAGCAATGAAAAGGTAAAAGTTAATATTGGGTGCAGTTAGTGGTTTTCGCATCTTTATATATATATATATAAATTTCTATATATATATAAAATATATAATTAGGTAAAGGTTGTCAACATATAAAAACATTCTTTACCAATTTAAAATATGAATTTGAATTATTAACTATGTGTCACTTAATCATGATACATTAAAAAAATAAAACACATATTTCTTCAAATCTTTTTGCACTGTCCTTCTTCTGAAGTGTACACAGCAGTGTCTTTTCACTTATATTGGAGAATTGTGGAGACTTGAGCTTCATGCTATCCTCGCCAGTAGTGACCATTAAGAAAACGCTTTTGCTTGTTGTTCCCATTAGAAAATTTTCAGCAAAATTCTGTATTCTTGCACAATTTTTTCTATAGTTTCTTCCAATGCTGGGAAATTCCACAAGCTCATATTTTAAAACTAACTTTAAGGCAAAAAAGAAAGTTCACAATTTGTTGTTTATAAAAAACTGTTGCATCTCTGAATACAGCAAAAAAGAATACATACGAAAATAGCCGCATTGCTTAACTGAAGGATTGTTATGAGGATGGGTGCCAGAAGACTGATTATGCAGATGATTGCTATGGTTTGGCATATTCTGAGAGTTTGGGACATTCTACTGAGGTGGTTGTGTTAATACCTAAGTACAGAATTATTTCCCAAAAGAATTTTTTTTATTCCAGAAACAGGGATACATATATATTTAAATGGTAAAAATAGTTTCTGAAAAAATGAGATTGAGTAAGATCAAATTAGCTGTTCCTGTTATGTACTGTAAAAACTTGATTACCTGGAAAGCACAGGAAATGCAGAATTCTAGATAGTTGAGCATGTAAAAATGGAATTTGCATTAGAAAAGGCAAATGAACGGGAAACATTTTCACTCAAAAATTATAAAAACAGTCATCTTGTTTGTTAGCAACCTAAAAATGGAAAAGCCTAAATTTAAAATTATATTAGGTATTGAGTAAAGAAATTCATTTTTGCATTAAAAGCCGACGTATTTCATGGACCTTAAACATGAAGGTAAATCATTTGATTTGAATATATAATCATGCTGAATGTAAAAGTTGCCGAAGATGTTGCAAGTCATTATGGGAGAAGTTAAACAAAGAGTGGTTCTTTAAAGTTAGGAAAAACAACTTTGTGTTTGACGTAGACTTTAATTGAAACTATCGATTTCAAGGGCAAACGGGTACAGGTACCTCTTTGTCAGGAGCAAGAAGGACGGCAAAGATGAAGTTGACAAGAGACTGCTAAATTAGTTTTAGTTGCTCCTGATGAAGAGTATCTGCTCTCCCTCAAATTCAATAGTTTCAATTAAAATCTGTATCAAGTGCAAGATTGTTTGTTTTACTTTGGCATATTTTTCTTTTCTTTAGATCATTCTTTATTTAGTTAGGTAATAAAGAAATACAAATTATGGCTATAACATATTAAAAGAAAAATTACTTTTAATAATTTTTCACATGACATTGTCATTGTTTATCCGTTTTCAAACAGATAAACAATGCCAACAATGCTTCGCATATAATGACCTTTTTTTTTTACGCCTCGAACCGGTAACTTTGAAAATACTCTACTTCATGCTGTTCCAAATATTAAGAAAAAAAATAGAACTTATATCCTTCTTTAAAAAAGTTTAACCAGTTTATTGAGAATGAATCAAGTTTATTTAAACTAAAATAAAATTCTTATGATTGTGTCATGGTGTCATGCTCATTCATTGTTGTAACTAAATCACACTTTTTGGCCACAGTGTACATCTTTTAATACACATTTTCAAAAAATAAGGAAAGATTACAGAAATGCTGATAACTCATTCAAAAATAATCAATTCAATTCATCTTTGTAAAATTTGAATATGTTGTTAAAGAAGAATTGCTGAGTAAAACCATAGTATGGAAATTTGTGGTGTTGCAGTCGAAATACATCATCTACGAGAAGCTTAAAATTGCATGTTTCAGAGCAAGCCTGCAAATTGCACTGTAATATTGAGATAAGAAATCTGGGATAGCCAATTTGTAACAATGACCTCCAGGCATCATTTGCCCAACCAACTGCGATGGAGATCTATTAAGGGACTAGAGGCAGGACAAAATTGGACGGAAGTGGCCAGATGGTTAACTATAAGCGTTTCTGTGGATTGTAGACTTTGGCAACAATTTCTAACCACAGATTCGTCATCCAGCCAGGGACGACCAACTGCTACAACGAGCAGACCATATTTGTGGTTACGTGTACAAAGGAATAGAACCTCAGATCCAAATCAACTCAAAGCCCCTTGTGGTAGCCACTGAACAGTTGGTGTCAATGTCATCCATGCATATAAGGCTTCACAAAGGAGGTCTGTACACGAGGCAACCAGCCATTTATGTGCTGCACACATTACATCATAGATGGGAGTGTTTGAGGTGGGCTGGTCAATGTTTCCACTGGACAGCTAAATAGTAGAGGGCTATTGTCTTAACAGATGAGTCCAGGTTTAGTGTGCAAAGCGGTAATATGTGTCATTTGATTCGGCAAGAACCTGGAACACGTTATCATCCATCAAGCATCTTTGAAAGAGATGCATATGGAAGGGGCAGTATCTGTGTTTGGGACGGTATCTCTTTGAGTGGATGCACAGAATTCCATATCCTTCCACATGGAACCATGCATGCTCAGGCGTATAGAGATGAGATTCTTGGATATTTATGTGTGCCATTACGCTGGGATAACAGGTGATAATTTCCTGCTATAGGGCGACAAAGCTTGACTGTGCAGGGATCGCATTGTGGGTTTATCTTCAGTGGGAAACAGTTATTGCTTCAAGTGGCCAGTTTGATGACTGGACCTGAATTCTATTAAGCGTGTTTTATATGCTTTAAAAAGACATACAGTTGCTCTCAGTCCTCCTCTTCAGACCCTTGCCATGCTTGCAACTGCTTTGCAAGAGCAGTGGCTCTCGCTTCCTACCGAATTGATAGACTGCATAGTTGACAGCATTGCACATTGCTGTATGGGTTGTATTGCTTCTGAGGGAGATCATATGCTATATTGAAGGTAATTTTTCTGTACCAAACTGACACATCTAATTTGTCCATTTTATACATATGCTAATTTCTATAGCACCATAATTCTCTGGTAAATTTTTTTTTTGAAGTTATTTGATACCGTACTAGGTGTTGTATACTGTGGGTCAGTTTCATTAAATTCTACATGTAACTTTTTAAGTAATCATCATATTTGTCAATTTTCCTTAATTAATGATAACCAGTGTAGTAGAACAAGCCCTATAATGCCATTACAAATATATACTAAATTTTCAGGAGAACATATTTTACTTGAACGTTGTATGGTCAGGCTTTTACTGTAGTCGAATAAGCTGTGGAAAATTTTGAATGAATTTTTTCAAAAGACAGTGTTTAGTTTTCATGAAATGCATAATGATTTGCAGCATGCACATTTTTCTCTTTCATTAAAAATTTTACTTCAGTTTTTCGAACATGTTAATGTAAAAAAAGAATGCTTTGCCTATTGCTGTTTTTCTAGTTTCGTTAAGTTTTGGATTATTATTTCACTTGACAATTTTCTGAGATTGAATAAAAAAATTAATAATTTATTAATAGTTTACTTGTGTAAATATAATCTTCCTAATAAGTGTGCTGTGGTTTACAACGGAGGTGTATTATTTTCATGACATACAAGCTGAAAATACATAGCTTAAATTAATTTGCATTGAATAAATAAATGCAATTACTATGTATGACGAATGTATGAAAAGATCCTGCAGGTGCAAAAAAATTGAATAAATCTAATGAACCTATAGTGCGAAAGAGGTGCTGAAGTTCCCGTATCTTTCCAGTTAAAGATTAACTGTATGCCAATTTTTGCATCATTCAGTTGGAAGATTTGTGATGGTATCTACACCAAATTTTGAAGATTGATAATTATCCTTTGCTGTTTTAAATGGTATATGCATAACATTTGATTCCAACAGTGGCCGAGTGATTGAGGCCACTGAATACTGATAATTGGACCTGACTTGTGTTTGATACCTGGTGTACAGGCTGGCTGCATGGTTGGCTTTCATAGTTCTTCCCTATGTGTGACATATTACAAACCAGTTTCCTTCAGAAATTCCTCCATAAAGATATCCGTCCTTTTAGGCATATAAACTTCAAGCATAAATTTAAAGAAAATATTTGATGATTTGTTATGGCTATTTTCTTTTATTTTTAAAAGCTGATGTATTTTTCAGATATTCTCTGCTGATTCGTTTTTATAAGATATTAAATTCTTAATGTTTGATTTGGCAGGCCATCCTAGGTATAAAATTGTTTTCTTAAGTGATTGAAGTTTTAAAGGATTTTTTTTTCTGTAAAATATTTTAAATAATATTTTTATTTCTTAAATAATTTTAAAATGTGCAAATTAATAAATGTGTGATGCAATGCAGAATAAATAGTTGAGAGAATTTGCCATTTGCTAAATCACTGAAGGATTAGAAGAAAGCGGTATTTAACCAAAATTTTTCAAATGAATATTTTTTAGTGCAAAACTAAAATTAGTACCAAAATTTGAAACTTATTTATAAGCCTGTTGAGTATTTTTAAAGTTAGCATGTTTGTTTTGTGGATTATCAATATTTACTCAAGCCTTCAGATTAATAACTCTACCTGTCTGATATTTTAAGTGATAATTTTATTTGTGTTTTAATTTTTTTTATTTATCTGTTTTCTCTCAGGGCATCAGTTCTTTGTGTGACACTATCGAAGAATGTTGGGATCAAGATGCTGAAGCTAGACTGTCTGCCAGCTGTGTTCAAGAACGATTATCATTTTTATATAAAACTCAGCCTCCTTACCAAGGAACACAAATGAACATGCTGAAAGGTGAGAGTTTTTAGTTTAACACATCTTTTTTTTTTTTTTTT
>KK114189.1:740421-832090 GCA_000611955.2 Stegodyphus mimosarum | reverse complement strand
CCTTTTTTTTTTTTTTTTTTTTTGTTGTTCCTTATGCCAATCATTAGAGTGTTATATCAACTAATATGGTATGTGGTAACATGTAGGTCAGTGTTGTTTTGCTGTACCTTTTAACAAACAAGTTAAAACTGGATATTCTTCCATTAAACATACAGGAAGAAAGCTCACCAGTGGTCAAGTGGCTAACCACTGGTGGGTAGTCTTGGATTCAGTTCCTGTTGGCTGCATTTAATTTTCATATCTTATGTGTGAAATATATGTGGACCTGTCTGCCTTTGGAAGTCCTCCACAAGGATTCCTACTAGGCAGATAACTGTTATATGCTGAATTATGAACAACAATTTTAGCAACACTTGGAATTTCATACATTAAATGAATAGAAATTTGTGAAGTTTAATTGTATACTTCTGATCTGAAGGCTAACAAGATCCTAACATCAAACTCTCAATTTTTCTATGAAATAGTGATACAAATCTGCTCGTCTAAAAATACAAAATAGTGAAAAATTTAATTTTATTATTTCTAGGTGTCATGATGTATTTTATTCTAAAACAATTCCTCTTATCGCATCCACTTTGATGTGATTCAGACTGTGTACACTTTATTTGATAAATATCCCTACGGCCGCCCAGGTGGTTAAGGGAGCCGACTGCGATGCCAAAGGGTCCGGTTTCCAAACCTGGAAGAAGACGGTTGTAACTGAGCATTCGTTCATAGGAGGCAAAGGGGGCCACTTATTAGGTGCCACCATAATAAAGTGACCACCACTTCTGCCCTTAGTAATGGCCAAGTCTGCTGAGGGTCCACCATTGGTAAAAAAAAAAGTCCTAACTACATATTGAATGATGTACAATAAAAAAATTTTTAAAGCAGCAATTCAGTTTTACACCAGCCGCAGTTAGTCAACTAAATCGAATTGTAAAGAAATGCAAGTGGCCAAGTGGAAGAACTGCCGATCACAGGATAATATGGCATAATTTCGTATCTCTGTGAAAATTGGCTTTGCATGCTAGTTTTTATGTTTCACCTGTTGGTAACACGAATATCAGCCAGTTTCCTTTAACCTGTTGAGAACCAGTATCGCATATATGCGACGCAACAACTCCACTCTTACTAGGCCGCTGGGCCCAGCGCCATGCCGTACGTAACTTGAAAATGGAACGATTTTTTTTTTAAGTTTTTAATGCTAGTAGATGGTGCTAAATGATAAGGGTTTTCCCATCAGTGAAGGGATATGGTTTTTGACCTTCATGTATGAGCATCAGTTTCTGTTCTGGTTTTGATTGATTTATTGGTGTAAACAAACTGGGCATCACAGCTCTTTCAAGTTAAAGGGACACCGGCGTGTTAGACCTTCGGACCCGTCTCCCCGGGGTGCTCTGTATCAAAATTGGGGACGGAACTGAGCTAAATCGCACTGTTACCTGTAAGGTGCTCAGTTATTCAATTAATTGTATTTACTTGCTTGCATATCTTCTTTTTTTTTTTTTTTTTTTTTTTTTTTTTTTTTTTTGTTAGGAGAATGTGGGAAAACGCTTCTAGCTGACTATAGCTGGTGTAACGTTGCCAAACTTCCGTGATGGAAAAACTCAGACTAGTTGTCCTTTTTTATATTTATTTTAAAACTTAGCATAGACTTTCTTGGTTAATTGAAAAGTATCTTTACAGCATTATTAAAGAAGGGAACGATATCAGCTTTTCTGAGGCATGATGCATCTTACTTGCTTGAGAAAAGCTGTCGTTGTCCTGTGAATCGATTTTCGTTTTGAATTATTCCACATACAGCAGAATTATTAAATTGGAATTTAATTACCGACAGATAATTATTGCTCAATTTTCTTTTACATTTCATATTTGCAATTTTATTTTCATGTGTATAATATTTGCTTTCATGCTTATAGTTATAATTTTAGTATTTCACATGTTTCATTTATTTCTATTAATGTGATATTCTTTATATTAATAATTAGTATAATAAGTATGTAACTTAAAAAATTGAGGTCATTATATTAAAATGCTGATTTTATATGATTATCAGTCACACTTTTATTTTTACTGGAAATGAGGAATCAAAATCCTCATATTCTGTGATTCTGCAAAAAGATTTTAATTTTCAAAACTCAAACGTTAGTGCTTTTTTTAACTCAAGTCTTTTATCCTCAGGACTCATGGAATGTTTTTCACTCCAAATTTTGGAAGGATTTGTTTTGTTGGTTTACGAATACATGAATGTGATTGTTGCAGTTTCAGTGGTATCTGAATCATGAAACTTACTGCATTGTGGCCTAGTGTGTTGTGGCAGTTTCAGTAATAATCCAGTAAAATCTGCCAAAATTCTCGCTTAAATTATCAGTGCTTTTTATTAATGTGCTTCCTCAAAACCAATTCTCAATCTGTCTGAATAATTTTGGACATAGATAAGCTATTGCAAATAACTTTTGGGTGTTACTTATGGCATGTTCTATAAACACTATGATACGAACATGACTGCAATGTCTACTAGTTATTTACCTAGGGTTGTTGAAGTTTGAACTGTTAATTGAGTTTTTGGTTTTAACTTGGATATGCTTATTAGACTATATTGAGAAAATTAACCTCTAGTTTAAAAAAATTTTCATATTCTAAATTTCAGTCGCATATTTGCAGTAAACGCGTATTTCTGTAAAAGGTATACTTGTTTTTAATTAAATTTCAGACTTTATTCACAAACTTTTAATATTAAGAATTTTCTTTTGTTCTTTTTTTAAATCTTATGTCTTGAGGGATTCCAGAATTGTGATGTTTGAAAAATTCCAAGAATCTTATAGGATTTAGATTTAAAAAAATTTTCAAATCCAGGTTTTGACCAATCTGTACTTTATTCAGTACAAATTTTAACAAAAAAATATGTGTATTTGTAGTACTGCTTTTTGAAATTTGGGATACATCATTGTGATATCAATGAATTTATGTAAATTTTTAAAATATTGCAAAAGCAAGTAACACTGTAATCTTAAGGATGCAGTCAGAATCAAATCTCCCCTACCTCTCTGTCATGCATGTTTGTCATGAGCTGAAAGAGAAGAAGACCGTTTAGCAATATGCGAAGAAATATTTTAAGGTATGTTTATGTCACAAGAATTAGTACATTGTATTTTGAGAAAACCTTGGAAGGAAAGACTATTTTTACGTGAGATATGCTTGATGCAGTTGTTTTAAAACAGTTTGAAGATAGAGGTGAAAAATTTGTCTCGAATAATCTTATGAAATGTAATTTAATGACTTTAAATTGTGATCAGTCTATCGAAGAAGTACATCCTCTCTGTGATCCCAAAATGTTTGATATGCACAACCATAGATAAAATAAATGATTATCACTGCCTAGGTGTATTGAGTCATTAAAAAGTTTGGGCTGAAAGAAGTGTAACTGCAGCACATTATTGTAAGTAATCATGAAAAATTTTGCAGAAAAATGCATAAAAGCCACCTGACTTGATTAGGACAGATCATGAAAATATAACTAAATGTGAAGTTTTATCTCATCTATCATAGTCATTCATCATCAGAGTTGCCAAATTTCCTTATTTAGACTCCTTCTTACTATCCTTATTAACTCTCCGTATTCTCCTTATCAGAAGAGTGCCAATTTCCGACCATTCTCCTGCCAGTCCGATTTACTGTATATTTCTCCCGACCTTTTCTTAGTAAAATTTCTCGCGATTTTTATGTAGCTTGGGTTAATACTTCACTATTTGCACAAAAGAGGGGTGATTTGGGACATCTAAAAGGATTTGATTTTTCTCTACATGTAAAAGAAAACCATTTTAAAGACATCAGTGAGAAATTATGGCACACTTCTGCTTTGTCAGTGAGAGCATGGGGGCTGCCATGTTTAAATAAAGTAGAGTGTCTCTCTAAGATGATCCCAGATCAGGTTACAGAATAGATGTGACCACTGAAGGATTGTATAGTGAAGGAATTCAGATTACTGACTGTGTTTCATATTGCTATGAAAATCGACCTTAGTGTTAGAGCAGTGAAAAAATTTGACATGAAAAGCTTGGGATGGCAGAAATATGTGCCAAATAGGTATCAGAATATTGATGCTTAAAAATAACATTGAGTTGAATGTTAAAAATGTAGAACCTTGTTCAGAAGCAGAATGAAAGTGACAGCAAAGAAACTTGCCCTCGCATAACAACAAGACAAAAAATTCAAGAACGATCCAACGAAGGAACTTTGTCATCTGGAAACTCATAAAACCAAAGCTTTTTCAAATATAGATCCTGGCTCTTTCTTTGCCTGCGAATTCAGTGAGCCTTCTTGGAAAACTTCCGCTGGCAGTAGTGGTATATGCAGCACTGAATGATTATTGATTTCCCAAAAGGTGGTGCGTAGAAAGCACGTGCAAGTCCTGAAACAAAATGTAGTTTGGTCACAACTATATCCTTTAAGGAACATTTAAAAAAACATGAATTATCCACCAGTTATCAGTGCCACCAAATGAGAAAATGTTTCATGTTGTTGCATGTGGTATTTACATGTATAAATAAGCTATTGAATATTTTATTTTGCATGAAACAAAAAAATACCTGTCTATGTGTGTCAACAAATAATACAGATATTTCCATGAAAGTGTTTGCAAGTTCATGTACTATTTCCATAATCGGAATTGGTATAACCCAGGGGTTCCCAAACTTTTTTAGTAATTTGGCACAATCATAGTTTTGGTAGTTTTTCAGCCTGCCCGGCTGTAATATTTCTACTATAACGTAACATTTTAATGAAAAAGTGTGATAATTTTTATTGATAAAGAAAATACAAAGAAAAATACAAATGAAAGAAATCTTCATTGGCAAATTATAAAGTCAGTGTAGCAGGTGAGCTTGTTAATCTTCTCACAGTTTTTCAAATTGTGGGAGAACGTTTGATGCAACTATTACCATTTCTTGCTGCACACTGATTTCTGAACAATATTTGGTCTTTATTACAGCGACAGCTGAAAATCCAACTTCACGTACAAAGGATGTCGCTAAGGGAGTGAGAATCCTTAAAGTTTAAAGTTGGGTATTGAGTTTTGATTGAAATTCAAAACTATTGAATCTGAGCCGACAGATTTTGTTTTGAGGAAATTTCCGTTCTTGCAAGCTGGTTCAGTTAAACTCTCTTTATCTTGCGAAGTAGTTGTGGGGAGCTTGAGAATGGAAAGGATCTTGGATAAACATAAATGTTCCTACATTATGTTCCTCTAACTATTTTGCAAACTGGTCGGAAAGGTTTTCCATGAAAAGGGGTGGCAATTCCTGTAGAATGATGACTTTATTAGAAGCTTTATTGACTTTCATGCAAATGCTTTTTAATGCAATGTGTCTACATAGTATGCAATGTTTTACTGCAAATAAGTGCTTCATAGTGACTTCGCATTGGTCGAGCACCATCAGTACATACATCGATGCATTTTTCTGAATCTAAGCTATTTTCTGTTACACTAATAGTGTTGCTGGATAAAGGTACACCGTGCAAAAAAAAAGGCAGTACTGGGGCAATTGACGAAATTCAAATTGCGTTTTCCATGTCTCGAAAGCATGACTTATGATATATAATAGATTTATATATAGCTCTGTTCTAATATAGGTATTTTGACACAAAATCTGACTGTTTCTGAAATAACATACCAATTTTTTTTCCATATTTCGATTCTGGAACTCAAATTATGCCTAAATATTAAATTTTGTAAAATTTGTTGCGAAATTTACGGAGAAATTCAAAAATTTAACTTGGCGAATTTTTTTCAGTTTGCATCAAGAATAATTCACTTGGCAAATTTCTTAATACATGGCAACCTATTTCCCTATCCTTTCCATGGTGCAGGATGGAAAAAAAGTCACATCGTTCCCATCTTTTGACATTGAAGATGAGCAGAAAAAAAGTTACCATCATTCTTACTTTCAAATAATTTTAACAAAGTGCATAAACCACATTTCTGCTATTATTGCTTTCAAGAAATATGCCAAATTTCAGAATGCACCAATCTATAAATTCACGTATATCTTCATAAATTTTGAATAAAAAGGCTCTAATTTTTTGCATTTGAGCTTAAATACATCTACTTTAAAATGATTATAAACTTTTATAGGTTGTAATTGAAAATGTTTTAAAAAAATTTATAAAAGTTGTTTGAAAATACAAATTTAAAAAATAAATGATAAAAAATGGGTAAATTGTATTTGGAACGAACCTGCTGAATTTCGAACTGTGTAGGAAGGAATCAAATAAGTTATATTAATAAATATATACCAAACTGAATTAGCATTTAGGAGCTAAAAGTTTGAGAGCCAATTATTTAAAAACTACTCGTGTGATTTTTACAAAATTTGGTAGTTTGGCATAATTTGAGTCGTATATTCGAAATATGGAAAAAAAGTGGCATGTCATTTCAGAAAAAGGCCGATTTCATGTCAAAATACCTATATTAGAACAATTCTAGGAATAAATCTAATACATATTTTAAGTCGCTCTTTCGAGACATGGAAAACGCAATTTGAATTTTCTGAATCGGCCGAGTAGAACGCCAGATATAGAACTGTCCCCCCCTTTTTTGCGCAGTGTACCTTAGAAATGAGTTTTCCTGCCGTAATATTAACTGTGTCAACAGCAGCTGCTGGAATAAGCTCTTTGATGGTGTGCGGTTTTTTGCATTTTGCTACTTTATGAGGTACCTGGAAAGACACTAGCTGTGCATTACTTAGAACTGACACATGTTGATTGAACACACTGCTTTGCTTTTTTAAATCTTGCAAGTTAGCACTAAAAAAACGCAAGATTTTTCAACCAAATTAGGATGAATGGTCGTGAGGTTAATGCTTTAGGTTACTTGGGAGCATACTTTCAAATAGAAAGATTTTTTTAAACTGTTTAACACACCTGTCATTGTTGCCTTTCCTTACGGTTAATATTTTCTGAAGTAAAACTACAGTAACTTTCCTTGTAGTTATGATATTTTCACTTATTTTCATTTCTGCCAGTTGTCGATACTCAAACTCTAACTATCATTACTATTGGTTTGCTTGCTTAAGGCATTTTTTTTTTGTGAAATATCAGTCACGACTCAAAGATTTAGTGCAATATATCATTGAGATGTTGACTTTTTAAGATGGTACAATCTTACCCACCCATTCATAAGTTTCTTATTGATGGTGACAAATAAAAGAAATGCCAACAAATGCCAATGCTGAGAAACCAAATATAACAATCTTGTGACAGGAAGTAGCTGGTGCAAAAAATGTAAGAGAATAATAAATTACATATCTGATACAACATAGAATTTATTGCAAATTGAAAGAACTAAATTTTAGAATAAAATGGTGCTAAAAAAACGAAATGGCAAACAAGAATTACTTTAAACTAAAAGGGGAAGTAAAAATGTTGAAAATGAAATTTAAATGTAGTTAGATGAAACTAAAATGTAAATATTCGGAAAAGAAAACTTAAGTAAGTACTATTTTAAGAAATGGAATAAAAACATGAATGAAAAATGTTATTGAAAGTATAATTAATGAAAACTTTGGCCAAGCACTAAATGTGCAAATCTCGTTTCCAGTGAAGCACAAAGTGCCCCTGGGTGCTCAATGCAAAGTGTGAGAACCCCTGGTATAACCTATTATCTGTGTGTGAGATAAATCTCCAAATATCAGCAGTATGTTTTGTTTTTAATATTTTATTTGAATCTGGGTAAAATTATAGTAGTTAATCACACTTATTTTATTATTATAATGTATGGATGAATTTGATGTTCCATTTCCCTTTTCTCATTTATCCTGTATTTTTAACAGTAAACTATTTATTTTTAGAAATAACTTGTTCTACTGCTACCTCAAATGTCTGCCCAGATGTAGCTTCGGTGTCTAGATCTCAACCTGTTTTGCTGCCAAAAGAATCTAGCATATAGGCAGAGAAGAAACAGTGTCATAACATTATGTGCCACAACGACTAACTTCAATCCTTGAAGGGTGGCTTTGTCAGTAGCGATTTGCTATTAGAGATCTTTGAGTAACTGTGCATGTGACTGGATGTGTGTCCTGAAAAAAGCGATAATAATCTTGCAAGATACCTCTTGTAAATTACAAGACTTCCTTGTGCCTTCTATCCAGCTAGTACAAGTTTATCACTACAGTGGGCTCTGCTCTGGTATGCAGCAGCTTTTCATAATTCTAGCCTGTGCAAGGGGGAGGGAAGTGTGCCACATCAGAAGCTTCATAAAGTCCCCCTAAATCTGTGAAAATCTTGCTTTTGTTGATAAATTTTTTAGGTAATGATTTACTAATTTTGCATCTTATAACAGCATATTGCATACTCTCAAAAATTTGCAATATGCATTTTATTTGGTGTCTGGATGTTTATATTGTTTGTGAAAAAGACAAATTTCATAACACACAAGATTAACTATAGTGGGCTAGGATTAACCACACTGTACTATTTCTTCATGAATACCAATGGCTGCAGTGGATTCTGTATTTTTAAGTGACTTGGTTTATAACAAAATCAGCTTTAAATGGACACATCCATGCTAAGTTGCACGTACATTTTCTGTTCATTGATTAAAATACGGGTTTTTATCTAAATATTGGTGATTGTTTATTGTATATCCAAGTCAAGTATGTCCTGGCTTAGAACTAATAAGCTCCTGTGCTTAGTTGAGATCTGAGATTACAACTATTAGTTGCCCTTATCAATGTTCCTATTATTCACTTGGCCTCCATGGCATGCTGCCAGTACCTGAATTCTGAAATGGCAGGGATTGCATTTTAGTTTTTCTACATTGTAGAAAATATCTTTTGATTTCCCCTTCTGAAAATGCAAATATTAGAAGAAGAGAAATCTACCAAACTAAACTAAATTGTATCTTCAAGTACAAGATATCTGCTGTTGAGTTAATCAACTACCGAATTATTAATGCAATGATCTACATTTAAGGGAAAATATTAACCTGACAGCAAGTGCCAAAGCAGGGTTCTTTTGAATTTGACTGATGTAGAATTGCCCCCCCCACACAAGAATGACTAATCAGATGATGAAAATTTTTTTTAAATTTTGCAGTCTTAGATACTGAAAACATATATTCATGTCTTTACATCAGATTTGACAAGTGCTTTAAAAAGTAGGAGTTTGAACTACAACATTGCCGGTTCTATGAATAAGGCTGTGTAGATTTTGTTCCTAGTTTTTATCTTGTACAGAATATAATTTTTGACCTTTGGTGATAGTTGCAGGCGAGTGAAATATTGAAGAAATAGAACCTTTGTAAAGTACTATTTATATGTAATATTCGAAGAATTATGTACAGTTTCAGTTATTTTCATTTAGACTTTGATTTTACAGTTTACTAATTTGCATAGCAACACTGTTCTATTAAAAGCTTTTACTAAAATTATGAATAATTAAAAATGGTAAAAAATATCCTTATCAGCTTTTTGCATTCACAGCTTTAAAGTAAAAAATTTGTTTAATCATTGCAAAGTTACCTTTTAAAATTTTAAATGAAAATTATGCATCTAGCTTTTTAAAGCAGTTTTATACATTACTCATCAGTATTAATTTTAAATAATTTCATTCATTGTCTCTACATATATTGTACCACTTTGCAAGAATTCTAGTGATTGGATATTACGATCAGAATCATTTTAATTGTAATGTCAAGAGCTTATAATAAATAGAAGTTAAAAATAATAAGCAATTAAAAATCATGGCAAAATATTAAATCTGTTTCAGTGTAACTTTTAATCAGAATATAATTTATTTTTCTGCAACTTAAAAGTGAAGAAAATAGTTTAACATTGGTTGAGTTTAGTAGTATAAAGTTAAGTGATTTGAAAATAGTGTGAAAATTCTTAAATGCTTAATTCCTAATTTATGATTAAAATTGGTGCTCTTTTACCCTTTATGCTTAAATTACTAGTGAATACTTCTAGTTAAATGGAAGCATAAAATTTTCTGTAAGCCTTTCTCTAGAAGCAGTTTTTTGGTACGTTTTGCAGTGTCTCAAGAAAAGCATGATTCCAAATTTCTTTCTCTCTGGGGATATGTAAATAAACACAGCATTTAGATTTTATAAATCACAATGGTACACGATTTTAATGTTCTTAAATATGTAACTTATAAGTATTTTTATCTTCTGTGCCGTTGAAAAATTTTCTGTGACCTGACATTGCTAATATTTGTTCAATACTGAATCAAATATTGTTATAAATGAATTTATATTTTGATGTGTGTTTAGTCATCTATTCTTTTAGCAATTGCAATGTGCATGTGGATTTCTGTATTTGTATTTGACTCTTGTTCAAATGTTTCATATGCATTTCACTGTTTTGCCTTTTAAATTTTTTATGAATTGTGGTGCATTGTCCCAAATTCGGAAGTCCTGATATTTTGTGCTGTCTTTGGTATTATATGTTTTAAAATCATTGAGCTTTATATATCTATATTATGTGCTTATTTGCACAAAATTGAAGTTTCAAAGATGCTTTATTCCAAAGTGGGCTAACAGTAATTGATACTTTATTGGAAGACCTGTTGTTTAATGCTTATCACTGATAGTTATTGTGAAGTAAAATATTTAATTGCAGGAAAGTGCTCAGTTTTTTTTCTAACCTTAATATAACATCTTTCCATATGCTTCTGTGTAGGTTAAACTGCTGCTACACTATTTTGGTGATTTTTTTCGTTTTTGCAATTTTAATTAATAAATAATAAGGTATTTCCAAAGGTTTATTTTTGCTTAATAATTTCAATTAAGAATTTAACTTTTTTTAGACAGGCGTCCCATATACATATTCCCTACAAATGTCTCTCACAGCCGAACTTCCCACCCACACATCACTGGAGAATGAGCTTAGGGAATGGGTAATCTATATGGTGTTTTAAGCTGAAAAACCGTTAGATACCATTCTGTGTCTGAACTGTAAGTGAGATTTTGAACTGGGAAGCCATTGTGACAGAGCTTGGTTCTTTAACTCATCATGTATCTAAACATTTTCCATTTGCATTTCTGATATCCCTCCAAATCCCTTTTTTATTCTCCTCCACTACTACTATTTAGGATCTTTTAGGGTTATCTGGGTTTCTGTTACTCTTTGCATTGCTTTCGGACATATTTCGTGTATTTGGCTTTTTATGTTGGAAAGCTTTGACTTCAGTTTATTATGGCGAGAAAATGTTATTTATTAGGAGGATATACATGCATGGTTAATGAGTTAGTTCGTAACATAGATGAGAGTGATGATTTATTTTCTAAAGAGTTAGAAAGTGATATTTCTGGTGATTCTGATATGGTTATCTTGTCAGAGACTGAGCTCACTGAGTGCTAACCTTCTAATTCCTCTGAAAGATTTGGCTACATTTTCATGTAAATAGCCTTTCCTGTATTTTTTAATTAATTTTAAAGTTTATTAATGTATTTTCTTAATTGAAACTTTGGATTAGTTTGAATAACACTTCTGAAAATTATTTCTCAAAGTAAGCAATTTTTTGTTGTATATTTTAATTTAAAGTTAAGGAATAAGATTATTGAATGCTAATTTTAACATATATCACAAGTTAAGGAACAATCTAAAAACAGAACCAAAAATTGTGATATTAGGATTTGTTTATTTTTGTGAATTTTTCCCTGAAGTTGAATTTAGTGATGCAGAACTTCCTGTCCTGTGGAACAGATCCTTCTGACTTCCATCCCGAGGGAACATCTTAAGCAAATCTCATGTTCAACAAATTTATGATGATGTGACATATCAAAAGGGTTGAGAAACATTATCAGAAAGAAAATGTTTCATTGAAAAGTATTTCGATATTATGTTTCAAAATATTTATATTCATTTCTCAAAATATTTATATTATTTTTTATTTTGCCCAACTTATGGCTGCCTCTTTTATTTCACATGCATGGAATCTTGTGCTTTAAGTAGCTGTTCAAAACTCACTACATACTCCATGGCATCAGTACTGGGAGATGGGCCTTCACAGGCATTGAGAGGCTCTACTGCGTGTGACGCAGATTCAAAAGGCTCGTGATTCAGTTTTTATTGCATGTCTGCAGGGTGCAGCAACGGCACGGAGCGAGCTGTCACAGACGTGCCTAGGAAGTTTTTGATTGTCATCCTTAACTCGAGAAGACGAGGGAGGCCCTCTAGGGATAAGCATACTAACTGGCATGGTCTTCTGGAGGGTAATGCACTCCTCCATCACAAAAGAACTTCACAATACGTGAAACAAGTCAAAGACAGGTCACGACCAGCAGCTGTAACCATTCTAGATAATGTATGCTTTTGAAGTAAAGAAGGAATCCAACTTTGATTTCTAATAAAAATGCAAATTATATGCATGCTTTCATTAGAACTGCATGTAAAATATAATTCAATTGGAAACAAGTTAACTTTGGTGAAGCATGAAATGCCTATACTCTATTAGAATTCATTTTGTTGTCTCCCCCACACAGTTGTATGAAACAACCATTTTGTACTTTTTGTTATATTACTTTCACTGAAGGGAAACGTGGGTATTAGATATTTGTATTCATTAATGTTATGGGAATTGTATACAGAAGTAGTATGTGGACGTTTTATTTCTTACTTCATGCATGCCTTTTTGTAATGCCAAACTTTATGTTAATGTTCATTCTGTGTCTAAATTTTTATATGAAATTATGGCATTTTTAAACCAGAGTAGAGTTTCTAAATAACTTCTTTTTTATACTTAAGTAAATATACTGAACTTTTTTGCAAACATATTTACACAACATTTTCATATTTATTATTGGGGGAAAAATACTAAGAAAGATAGCATATTTCTCTTTTGTTTTATCAACAAACAAAAAATTGATTCGGAAACCCATAAATAGAATTTTTTAAATTTAAAAAGGTTGAAAAAAAGTTATCTTTAATTTTCATTTTCAGTGTGTTTCTCTGTTCTAGTTTTTAGTTGTAGTGTAAATATATTGTTTCACATGTAATGAAATAAAAAATAGTGTATCATTATTATGGCAGAAACTACCTGGTGCTTTGGCTCAGTCCATTCATCTGAGAGGAAGTAAATAAAATTTATCATCATTATTATTATTTTTGACTTTGTATCCTCTTGGACCCTCTATGGAACTCAAAATAAATAGATAATAAAGTGGATAAAATATCTGAACTTGAAGGAGTTCCTTTGCCCATAATTTTTTAAAAGTTCTATTAGTTGTGGAAATTACAGTAAATAAAATTTTTATCTGCTGTACATTAATTAATAAAGTAGTTGAAAGTATTTATTAGTAATCCCTTCTTCCTTTATAAATTGCAAATAAGTGTAAATGTTGTCATGTATCATTATTTCAAAATAATTTTGTAAAACAAAAGAGAAGTAGAAAGGAGCCAGGTAAAAATAAAAAGATTGGGGAAGTCGGGAGTTAGAGAACAAAATATTTTTCTTTGTTGGGTGTCCGAATTTGGGATTAACTGCTGTATATTCAAACTTTTGGCAACTGTTAATTCATTGTTCTGTGTGTTTCCTTGACTTATATATCCTGAATGTATTATCTACTGTAATGTTAGAAGTTTTAAATGAAATATTTGTTGAAATATTTTCACTTCTCAAAATATGTAGCCTAAAAGCTGAAAAAGATCTTAGTGAAAGCATTTTGTACAATGTGGTTTTAAGATTGAAGGGAAAATGTAAGAGCATACTGATTTAAATCTTTCGTTTTTTTATTTTTTAATGTAAGGTTTTTCAGTGTAGAGACAAGAAGTGTTTTTTCTAAAGATATGTTTTTATTAAACACTGTCTTTTTTGCAGTTAATGTAGTATTACTGTGCTTTTAAAACTTAATATTTTACTTTGAAAAATTTTATTGTGTTAATGAAAAAATTGTTTAACATGCTATGCAAATTCATTGTATCAATTGAGTTTATCAATTGAGTTTAAATGTGTAAAATGAGTACATCGTTTCTCGAGTATCTCCCCCTCCCAGATAAGGCAATACTTTATGTATTACAACTGTTTCTCCTGTGTTGAGCATCAAATGTATGAGATGATTTTTTTTCCCATGTGTATACTTGGAGAAATGAAGTTTTGCTCTTTTTCTTCTTTCCTTCCTTTTTTCTTTTTAATGCATCATTTTGTGGTAATTTTGTAACTTCTTGCCATAATGTATGCCATTTGCTTGGTATTTGTAATTTCAGACTTTGTAAAGAGATGCATTGTGGTTTGTGAAAGCATAAGCACTTGGTAACTGTGCTAGTATTGTATGTTAGGCATGGACAAAATCAAATTATAATGAGTCTATTAGATTATAAGTTTCAGTTTTTAAACCCATTTTCGTTTTATTGCTCTTATTGATGTAATTTGTATACGAATTCAAATAGGGTTTTTTTATGTTGGAAATATTTGATAATTTAGTTCATGATTAAATAGGGGCACACCTTTATCACAGAAGTTTTGTCTTAGTTTTATATCTGTTCATGCCTAATCCTTATATGCTGTTATTAATCATCTTCCATAATGCCGCAGATGGCATCTCATCAAATATCAGTACCTGTCTGTCAGGGGAGCAGAGTTTCATACTAAAAAAACTACAATATTTCTGGAAGTGCCTCTTTGTTGTCGTGAGAGACCTGGAACTCTCCTCTCCTTAAATGTTATTTTTAAGTATTTTGGGAAATATTTCATTTTTGTCAGACCATCGAGGATTGCCGTTTATTCATCTGTAGGTCAGAAAAAAAGATTCTGATTTTATTTTTATACTGTAGTTTCTGTGTACAAGTAATGTCTGCTGCTGTGTTGTAAACAAAAAGTTCTGATGTAAGTTTTTCAATTAATGTGAATTTTCCACTCTATTGAATTCAATACAGTTTAAGCTTTTAAAAAAAAGGGGGGTAAATTGCTCATTATATCTGACTGTTTCAGGGTATTTTTCAGGTTTGTTTCAGATCATTAGAATGTAGGTATAGGTAGTATTTAAAACTCTATGGAAATTATCTAGATCACAACTAGATTAAATATGTAGGCTTGGAAACACACACAGAAAACCAATTGTTTCTGTTAGGCCCACTCTGTGTGTACTTTATTTTGTATTTAATATTACTTAATTTTGCAATTAAGGAAAGTTTTATAAATATTTTGTTACATTGTTTCATCATCTTAATATACATTCTCATCATTATATAGAAATATTTACAAGTTATTAAGAAATAGTGCATGAGATATAGTTAATCGCTATAAGTCTTTGGTCTTGTACTTACATGTCTGTTTTCATATTACACTATAGCTTAGGGCTCATAGTTGCAAGAAGGACCAATGAATTAAAAAAAATCCGTGTTATGAAGAGAATTTTGATGTTTTGCTTGAATTTAAATTTCATTTATAGCCTAATTTTGTGACTCTATTCTGAATATAATAATATATTTTTTTTAATTGAGGGAAAGTTTCCAACCTCCCCCATGTGTGCTTTTGGAGCTCATGTAGGACCAAATAATAAAATTGCTGTGTTTGGCTTAGTTTATGCTTTTATGTATTGTAGAATAATGAAAACAATTTCTTACTGCATAAAAATTACTTTTCATTAATTGTACAATTCCAGCTTCAGATTAAAACTATGAACCTTTCATACATTGACCTGTGTATTCAATGCTGAAGAGCATTGTATTAAAATTGCATTGGAAAATCATCTATTAACTATTACTTTGTATAGAAAGAAAATTTTAAAGTTAGTGTTTTACATTTTTGTAGTGTATCTTATGTTACTTTTAGTAATATATTTATATAAATACCAGGGGGTTGATGTACATCAGGATCAATATTTTCAATGAATGCACAAAATTGTGATGTGCACATAAATTCTTTATGGCATTCACTTTTATCTAGATTTTTAATTCATACTCTACTGCTTTAATTGAAATGTTTAATTAAAAAAAGCAAATTTTTTTTATTGTACTTATTTTCTGTTTTTAATGATATTTTTAGCATTTTAAACATATTCTAGTCTTCTGTGTTATTTAACATAAAAGATAGTTAATAATTATCATTTTAGCACTTCTGAAATTGCTGTAGATAAATGTATTTCTTTGCTCTATAAAACAGATTTCTCTTTTAATATTTCCAAAAGTACTTTCATACGGTAATAACTAATATTTTTCGGAGTACAGATATTTTAGATTTTTTAAAAGATTAAACTACAGGTTGGAAAATGAATGTTTAACATTTTGAAGAAGTACTTAATCCCTTTTTTTTATCCCCCCTTCTTAAAAAGACGAGACAGACTTTTGAATTAGGCATGAAATCAGGTTTATATTGAATTTTCCTTTTACATAATTGTGCATAATTATTTACATAATCATATAATTTATTTGTGCTGTTAGTGTACATTTTTTCACATGAATTTTCATTTTTAGGCTCAGTTTGCTTGAAATTCTTTACTTTGTGTTTTAAAAATCCTTTTTGATAAAGTACAAATATAGTGGTATGTGTGGAGAATTTTTAATATTAAGATTTCTTTGAAGCATCATAGAAGAAAATGATTCTCAATTTTTTAATAATCATTTTCCTGTAAAATAAGGGTATTCATTATGTAAATTTTATTAAATCCCATTATAAGTAAATATAACTTTATTGCTTTCAAATATTACACTTTTTTGTATATATGTATATGTTATATGTGTTTAATATTTAACATTTCCTTATTTAATATCTAGTGATTATTAATACAAGATTGTTTCAACCTGTTACTTAGAAGTACAAGGTTAAATACATTTATTTTGAAGGACTAAATATACATGTACAAGTGTAGCTTTGTCAAGTTTTCATTTTAAATATTTTTCTGTTTTAAGCTTTTGCAGTTAAAGACTATCATTTAATTGTGTGTTCTGTTAAATATAGTTTGGAATGCTTTTCATCTTTCAAAGAAATTTTATCTGTTCTTTTATTGTGACATTTATTTTCCGTCCATATGTCTAAATGAAAATAACTTTAGAACAAACTTTCTTTCATTCATTCATTCCTCAACTGTTAAGAATCTTAATGTAATACATTAATAATTGTGTTATTAAAGTTATAGTGAATAAACCTAGTTTTATTTCCTTTCATTTCAAAAATCATTTCGTGGTGAATTTTTGCTGTAAATTTCAAAACCAAATGAAAGATCGGTGATTGATGTTTGTGTTTAAAATGTGTGTATTTTAAATGCTCTGAAACTATGGCTGATAATTTTCCTCATCAAAAGCATTTTTGAATGAAGTAACTTTTAATTTCATAAGTATTAGATTGGAACATTATTACTGTTTGTTGTACTTTTGTATAATCATGTGTAATTTCTTTGAACCCCAAATGATTGGGTGGTCAAATAATTTTTGTCTTTCACTCTGTATTAGCTTAAAATGTAAGTTATGAAAATGAAAATACTAATTAGGAAATGGGTGGAGGGGGTTATCAGTGCACTTTTTCAGTTTAATACTTGTAATATAGGTATGAATTCACTGTTAATTATTTATATTTTAATATTGTAATCCAACTTGTTACTACTGTTGTTCATATTTTTATACTTTCACAGTTTCTGTTACCATGCTGAAGAATATTTCCTTTTAATTTATTGTATAAATCTGGATGAAGATATTTTCATGAAACCATCTATTAAATGTTTCTTTATGGGATTAGGATTATTATATTATCCTGGTCTTTTACAAAGTGCATATTATTTATTTACAATGACTTCTGCAACATATATTTTCTGTTACTATAAAGAAATGAATTTTATATATTATAGAAAGCCTTCTAGTTTTTGTCATGATATTTGCATGTTGTACCTGTGTGATGAAGTAAAACTAAGCAAAGTTCTTTTTATAATGTGCTATTTCTATTTTTCATTTTGGATTTGCACTTACTTGATCTAAGCCTTTTTAAACTTTTCAGTTGACCAATTTCAGTGTGTTAAGTTTTTGTAATTAATCATTGATTTCCTCAACTCGATTCACTGAGCTTTGTCCATTAAAAAAAGTGTTTTCATACTAGAATACAAAAGTGTCATTCTAGAATTTGGCAAAATCGAAAATTTTATCTGCAAATTGTGTAAGAGCCTGTATCTTTCTTTCTACTTGTGACTTTTTACTTTTATTTCATAAGGAAACTGAAGTACTATAATTTGAACTTTGTCCATGTTATGTGGTGACATTTTATCATAAATTTATGCATTTGTATGTAGTTTATATTAAAATTGCGATATACATCAGAAATTTTTTATTTGATATATTGGATATGCTAACGTTTTTTTAGCTCTGTGAAAGGAGGGAAATCTGAGCTCCAAAAATATGGTCAGCAAATAGTTTGAGAGCTCTATTAAGTGTAGTACTTTAGAGTGGGCCTTTTCTTTTAAATTTTAAATGAACTGCTCTAAAATAATAAGAATTACAGAACTTGTGTTTTGATCCACCAGTCGTTCCACTAACATCACATGACATTTTACAAATGGAGTAATTGATGTAGATTGTTATATATTTTTTCAGCTGCAGAAATGAGTGCCATATTCCCAAACATGTTAATTTTCTTGTGTCATTTTTGGAAGATCCTCTATCGGTATATTTGCTAAGGAAATGTGTTGTGATCATTTCTCATGTATGTGTCATTTATGTACCTATGTCCTGTATTTTCTCCCTTGATGTGTAATTTAGAAAAGTTAGACTGAGCAGTAAAAGTTTGGAGTTGGTGAAGTAATCTTGAGAGTTCTTTATTTTGTTCCTACAAAACATCTTTTGTATTAAATGCAGCATTAGAAACCGTAATTAAGTAAATGGATTGCAAATAAAACAAAAACAAGAAAAGTCAAATTACCAAGTTACCTTAGGCTTGCTGCATAAGGGTATCTCATCATGGAAGTGTTTGAATCACAGGAAGGCAGTTCCTGTTTGCAAAGAAAAATATTCACAAGGGTTGCATCACATAGATGAGGCAACATTATGAAAATCAGTTTTTTAACTTGGGGAGCTACTTTCATGAAGTTGCACAATTATGCAAGTAGGATCTCTCCTCATTAACCAGAGTAACGGACTGAAATTTTACTTTCATCCCTTTTTAAGAGTGCTCTTTTCAAGTTATAAACTGATTTTAATATAAGTGCTGGCATCTTGGTGTTACGACACCCTTGTGAAAATTTCAAAGTTGGCAAATGTGAAGAATAAAGATAGCAAAATTTTGCTTACCTTTTGTGCACCCAGCAGTGCGGTTAAGTCTCCGAAACTTTAGTGGTGTGAGGGATATATCCATTAATAATAGGATGCAGATTTAAACGCTAATAGCATTAATTCAACTGTAACTAAACTGATATAAAGCAACAGATACATTAATGTTGCATACAAGCATATACGAAAGCTTAAGAACAAGAGGATCATGGGATATAATAAATGGGCGTGGTATCATGGGATATAATAAATGGGCGTGGTATCATGGGATATAATAAATGGGCGTGGTTGGTGCGCATGCATCTTGGCATTTCTATGGTTACCGAAGTGAGTTGGAAAAAACATTTTCTTCTTCTCAAATGCCTGATTAATTTACAACAAATCCCCCCTTTAATCATGCATTTTGGAAGTGTTGGAAATCAGATTTAGTTCACTTCTTAATTTCAAAAATTTGGTTTAGGCAATGGCTTAATGAAAATATCTGCAATCATGGGGTTTTTATTGCATTATCTTATCTCGATTATTTTATTTTCTTCCATTTCTCTTAAAAAGAAATATTTAACATTAATATGCTTTAGCCAAGTATTCATTTCCCCTTGTTATACCAGAGCTATTGTGGACTTATTGTCCACAAATATCTTAATGGGTACTTTTTGAGGTAGTCCAAGATCTTTAGATCTAATATCCATTTGAGCTCTTGAGTAGCAGTAGCTGCAGAAATAAACTCGGATTTGGTAGCTGATACTACAATTTTGTCACTTTGTGGACCAAAATATTGCACCACTGTTTCCTAGGAAGAATACATTTCCACCGTTCGATCATCTAGTTGTTAAATCAGATGCATAGTCAGCATCCGTATAACAGGCAAGTGTTGGTGGGCTATCAGAGTCAATTTTCAGGTAAATGTCCTTTGTAGAGTTCAGGTATTGAATCACTTAGAACTGCTTTCCAGTCCTTCTCATTTGAAGATTCATTTTTCCTGCTTAATACATTCACTGCTAGGGTAATGTCCGGTCTGGTTGCAGTGGCTATGTATCATAAGGCTCCGATGGGTTGTCTATACTTGGTATTATCCACTGGTGGAGAAGCGTCCTCTTCCTTTGGATAAAAAGTATTCATTGATGTGTAAAATGGTTTGTGGATATCTGAGCAAAACATCTTCAATTTTTTCTATTATTGATTTTTGTCTCAATAGGAACTTGTTTTCATCTCTTTTGATGTTGTTTCCTAAGTAGTTTCTGATTTCTCCTAAGTCTTTTGCTTTGATGAAGTCGTTGAGAGATTTGATTAGCCTTTAAATTTTTTCTTTGCATTTGCATGCTATAAGGATATCGTTGACTTAGAGAGTAATCATTATCGTGTTATTTCCATCTTTCTTTAGAAACAACCATGGGTCTGCCGTACTCTGTGAAAAGTTACTGTTCTTTAATACTTCTTCCACTCTGTATTATTCCATGCTCTAGTAGCTTGCTTTAATCCATGCTTTTTTTCATTTTGCAAACCTTTTCATCTTGTCCTGGTTGAACTGTACTTTCTAGCTGTTCCATGTATATTTCTTCTTCTAAATTTCCATGTAGAAATGCAAGAAAAGTTCTGATAGTTGTATGCCGAACTACTGGTGCAAAGGTATGATCATAATCAGTTCCGAATTTTTGACTATAACCTTTTGTGACTAGTCGCGCTTTGTAACAAATGACTGTTCCATCTTCATTTTCTTTCAGATTGAAAATCCATCGACAGCCAGTAGGTTTCTTTCCTACATGAAGCTCTATTTCTGGGTAAGGAATTTATTTCTTCGTCAACTGCGAGTAACCACTTTTCCTTTTCTTCGCAATTCAATTTACCTAAGTCTGTAAAATTCTCTGGTATGGTTTTGATTGCGTTTGTTAAGTACCCTAGACATTCTGATGGTTTCCCCTTCGTTTTCCTTTCTGATCGTCTTGACTCCTCTTCAGATACAATTTTGTGTTTTCAGTTTCTTCATTCAGGGTTGCCACGCTACCTGGAAAACCGGAAAAAGTCAGGGAATTCGAAAATTGACCAAAAAAGTCAGGGAATTCGAATATTTTAGTCTAAATCTGGAAAAGTCAGGGAATTTCATACCGCGATCCCCCCCCCCAAAATTGAGTTTTCCGCCAACGTTGGAAGCCGATCACTTTCTTGGCGCGCGTTAGCATCACTCGGGCAGCTGGCATAGAGCCAATTTTTGCAGCTCCAAACAGATTGTCTTTTAGAAAGGCAAAGGAAGTTTCCAGCAACTTTGGTTCCCAGTTGCCTCGAGATTCGAAATACTCGCATGCGCATGTGCAGTGCATGATAACTAAAATCGGTTTAATCCTAGTATACGGTATCATAGAGGTTAGAATAGCCTCGGTGTACGGTACATGTGGGATTTGGCGACATTATGATGAGCAGCAAAGAGGCCATTTTGGTGTTGGCGGCAATTTTCAAAATCATGCCAAGACCGTAGTGTATAGTAGGATTTTCCGCAAAATCTTTTAAATATTTTTTTTTTCTTTTTAAGAAATGCCTCTATGCCTTATTTGTTATTTTGCAGTAAAATAGAAAAATAGTAATCAGTCATCTAAGTTAACCATTTAATATAACTATATTCGCAAAATATCGTTGATTATTGTAATTCAGTTTTTTAATTATTTTAATGTCATTCATATCATTTAATGTTGCTTCTACCCCTTAAATTTATTTATTATTAGTAAATAATACTTTCAAATTTCAGGAAATTTTCTCTGGCATAATCCTGAAACTAATTCTAGCAGTATGATGACATAACATCACGAAATTCAATGCACATATTTTTGCTTATGTATTCCGCTAAATAAATATTAAATAGATTTCTTTCTTTTGTTTAGCTGTGAAATGTCAGCAAAAGAAGACATTTTTTATCCACGTTGAGCAGATTCTGATCTCAATTCTTCAGTGGAGAAAACAACTCCTATTATAGATATAATAGTAATCTTTGAGGATAATATATAAGTCATATCTAATTGGCAATTTTTTGTGTTTTCAAGTGGTACCATAATTAATTTACCTCTTAGCACAGCCAAAGTGCATTACGCGGATAGACTGGAATTTTCTTAAAGCACACCTGGAAAAGTCAGGGAATTTCATTCTCCTGTTTGAGTGGCAACTCTGTTCATCGGTTTCAACGTCTTCAACCTTTGGATGGAGAGAAATTTCAATATTTTCATTCGCTGATACTTCTTCCACAAATTTCACGCTTCTACTGATAATTATTCGGTTTTCACCTGTGTAGATTTCGTACCTCTTTGATCGTTGATTGTAACCAACAAAAATTCCTTCAATCCCTTTCTGGTCTAATTGTTTACGGTTTTCCTTATGTACATATGCTACGGCTGTGCAACCAAATTGTTTCATATGAGCTAGATTAGGGTTTCTTCCGCTCTATAATTCATAAGGAGTTTTATCACAAGCTCTGGTTGGAAGACGGTTCTTAATGTAATTTGCTGTGTTGAGAGCTTCACCCCAGAATTTGTTTGAAAGTAGGCCTTGTGACAGCAGTGCACCTCAGTAAGGCATCTATTTTTCCTTTCGCTCGCACCGTTCTGAGGAGGTGAAAAGGGAATAGTTAGTTGATGTTTGATGCCATTATTCAATAGAAATTCCTCCATTTCTTTGTTGGTATATTCACCGCTGTTATCGGTTCGAAGTATCTGCATGGGTCTTCTAAATTTATTTCTTGTTATACTGACAAACTCCTTTAATTTACTTAGAACTTCATTCCTTTTAGCGAGCAAATAGATGACAGTGTATCTAGTAAAGTCATCAATAAAGGTTATGGAATAAAGTTTTCCACCAATACTTGGAGTAGGCATAGGCCTGCAAATGTCAGTATGTAGAGAAATTTCCAGTGGTTTTCTTGTGCGAACACTAGCAGCTTTTGGATAAAGAATTTGCTGCATTTTATTTATGCATTCTGAACAGCTATCATTGTGAGTGCAATTATCTAATTTTATTCCTTCTGCAAGATTTTCTCTTGCTAGTTGTCTGATTGCATCATAACTTCGATGACCTAACCTCGAATGCCATATTTGTATACAGCTTTTATTTTTACATTCAACTGCAAAATTAGCGCTTTCTGGTTTTGTGATTAAAACAATTTTATATAAACTATTATCGTCAGAATATGCGCGCATAATTATTTGGCTATCCTTTTTGACGTAACAATTTTCCTTTTCGAAAGTAACAGAATATCCCTTACTAACAATTTGCTTAACTAAATCAAGTTGCTCTTTAAATCAGGAATGCAATAAACATTAGTCAATCGAATTTTCTCCAATCTACATTCATCTTCTAAATCAAGATCAACAAATCCTCTGCCCTGCGAATATAAAATTTTCCCATCCACTAAAATGACTTTCGCTTGAGAATCTTCATATATCAGTTCTGTAAACAAACTTTTATCTCCTACTAGATGACTGCTCGCGCAAATCAACGTACAAAATGTTTTATTTATATTTTGTTCTGAGCAATACCGTGGAGTAATTATTAAACCCTGTTCATAAACAGTACTTTTGGACTGGTGCTGATTGAGGCCTGTGACTGTTGGATACACAGTTTGTACCATCGAAAGTGTCTGCGCTCATACAATGTCGATTCGATTTTCTGACATGTTTGGTCACTTGAGTTTCGGATTTTGATTTGTCAGGACAAGAATTGTTATTTTTGTTCTGCAATTTAAAACAATGCTCACGAGTATGACCATTGCATTTACAAAAGGTACAAAATTTCTTTTGTCTATTAGTATCACAATTTCTTGGATTTATTGCAGATTTAAATGCCATTCAAGAATTAGAACTTTGATCTGCTTGTTGTTCTAGTCTTCTGTTGTATTCGTCAGTGAGCTTGATTTTTACAATATCTGTAGTTATAAGAGTTTCCTCTCTAGCTTCAGTGGCAGTAATAAGATTATTGTGTGATTTTGGAATTGAAACTAATAGAAGTGTGGCTACATGCTGATCCAGAATGTTCTCACCGATAGCTTTCAGTCTTTCGGCTAAGTCCATCATATGAGTGATGTGTGCGATCATGTCACCATGTTCAAACGTTTTTATCGAATATAATTTTCTCAGAAGATATAATTTGCTGCTCAAATTGGAGTGCTCATGAATTGACTTTAATTTCTGCCATGTACCGGCAATAGTCGTTTCATCTCTAACATGAATAATCTGAGAGTCGTCAATGCATAGATTTATTATAGCTCGTGCTTGTTTATCCCTCTTTAAAAATTCATCATCAGGTTTAGAAGGTGAGGGAGAATAAAAAAGATCATCTAAGCCATCGTGCATTAAAAGCATTTGAATCTTGAATTTCCAATGCAATGTTTTTACTGTGCCATTATTAATTCTTATTTAGCAGTTTCAGAAAGTTTATATATTATAAGCACAGTTTGAATTTTAGTTTCTGGATTTACAACATTCAATCTCATAATCTATGAAGAATAAAGTTAGCAAAATTTTGCTTACCTGTTGTGCACCTAGCAGCGTGGTTAAGTCTCCGAAACTTTATTGGTGTGAGGGATATATCCATTAATGATAGTATGCAGATTTAAACATTAATAGCATTTATTCATCTGCAGCTAAAATAATATAAAGCGATAGATACATAATGTTGCATACAAGCACATACGAAAGATAATAAGAGTAAAGAACAAGAGGATCATGGGATGTAATAATTGGGCATGATTGATGTGGTTGGTGTGCATGCGTCTTGCCATTTCTATGGTTACTAGAAGTGAGTTGGAAAAAACATTTTCTCCTCAAATGCCCAATTAATTTACAACAAAACACTAGTTGGCTTATCAAACTATACCTATAAGTAAAATCTGTAGTAGCCTGTTGTTGTGTGTGAACAGTGAAATTTAGTACTAGTCCTGTTCTTCCACATTTGTGTCAAATTACTTATTGTAATGCCATTATGAAGTTTTAAATTATGAGAGACAGTTAACAATATTGAGCTTCATATTTAAATTTTTAACAGTACGAAGTTTTACTTATATATTTCTCATTTTATTAATGTAATATGAAGTCTATACATACAGTACAAAGTCCAAGACCCTTAATCATTGTTTAGATCATCTTTAATCTAGTAATCTGACACACAGAAATTATAAAAATAAAAAAAATGAAATCTTTGTTTATGAAATGATAGGCACTTATGACATTATAAGAATCAAAATTTACTAAATTAAGATTTGTTTTATTAAAATTTCTTTTGGTGTGAGTTGTTTAAGCCGTTTTGTTTTTGGTACTAATACTTTCTCTTTAAATTTTATATAGGCAAAGTTTCTTGTTCGGTTGCTGATTGTCATTATCCAAGTCTCATAATTACCATGTTGAGAATTCCACCTGAACTGTTCCTTGAAACCTTTTCCTTCTCAAAAAGCTGTTTGTAAGTTTTTTCACTGTCAGTAGCATTATTTTCTGGATGTAAAACAATGCTGCAGATTTTACCATTCATTAGTTGTTTGATGATTGGGGCAATGTCATTGCAACAGAAAATTTTTGTTAATATTTTCATTTATTATCATTTCTCCACAAAGTCCGTTAATTAGAAAATTTCGTTTCGTGTTTTCGGACAAACTTCAATTTCACAGTTATTACCGCACAATGAAATGCAGTATCTAACCACAAATTATACCAGGCATTAAAGTATATACAGAACAAGTTCTTCCATGACCTTAGTGTGCTCAATTAGCAGGTTTTATGTTAAAATATTTTTAGAAAATTCTTATCTTGCAGAGTTGTCAACTCTCCAGATTTAGGCTGGAGACTCCTGATATCCGACCATACTCCCGCCAACCCGATTTGCAATATATTTCTCCTTTTTTAAAATTTCTCATGATTTTTATGTAGCTTGGCTTAACAGTTCATTATTTGGACCCCAAAAAAGGAATTTTTGGCGTCTGAAAACACTTGGTTTTGTTTCTCTAGATACATATAAAAGAGAACCAAAGTCATTTCATCAGAGATATGGAGCGATTTTGCTTTATGTGAGAGTCCAAAAACATCATATTCCAGTTCTCCAGGGAAAATCAAGTGCCATTGTGGGTCATAAGGGCCGTTCAAACTAGGGTTTATCTGAGCTAACAGAGTCGGTTCCATGTGTCGACTAGCTCCTCTATGCATGCATTTCAGATTTTTAACTCGCTGTGCTGTACAAAAAAACTGGTTTTGGAGATGGCTCAGTTGTCTCTGTTAGCTCAGATAAACCCTAGTCTGAACGGCCCTAGAGGCATATATTAGCCAAAGAGCAGAAACACGTTCAAGGTTATTTATTTTGTACGTCTCACCAGTGAGAAGTTTCAGAAACAGTTTAAGAGATTGCGATCTTTTATCTTAGTAATGCCTGGAAAAAAATATAAAATGCTCATGTACTTTTCAAAAATCATACGTAGAAGACTTTCTTTCTATTATTTAGCCAAAGAAATGAAATATTGTCATTGCGTTTTTTTTTTTTTTTTTTTTTTAAATTTTGGTATGGTGGAAGGGTTATTGTTTTTAAACATATGAGTACACAAGGACAATATTAATTGTATTAGGAAAAAAACAAACAGTGCTGCCAGGCTACCTGGAAAATTCGAAAAGTCATGGAATTTAAATATTTCAGTTAAATTCCGGAAACGTGGTGGAATTTCATACTGCGATCCCAAAAAAAGTGATTTTTGTGTCTACATTGGAAGTGGCCACTTTCTTTGCGAAACATTTATCACATGAGCATCATTCAGACAGCTGGCATAGAGCCAATTTTTGCAGTGTCAAGCAGATTGCCTTTTAGAAAGGCAAGACATGTTTCCAGTAACCTCGAGAATTCAGAGATTCGCATGCGCATATGCAGTGCATGTTGAACGAAAGTAATTTCTCCCCATCTTTGTGTAAAACAAAATCTTTTAAACCTTTTCTCTTTTCTTAAATACCTTATTTGTCATTTTGCAGTAAAATAAAAAACTAATAATCAGTCATCTAGGCTAACCATTTAATATATCTGTATTCGGCAAAATACTGTCGATTTTTCTAATTCAGTTTTTAATCTTTAAGTAATTAACCTTATTTTAATGTTACTCATATTATTTAATGTGTCTTCTTCCTAGACTAGATCCAGATCCAGTTGCAGCTTGAGAATTAGACTCTTTTTCAGCATAATCAAAAATTCAAATTTTAATTTTGATAAGAATCAGTTGGCTCAGATTAGAAAGTTAAGGAAGAATGCAGTTTGATATGTTAACTGAAATTAACATTCTTCGGAATCTAATGTGTTCTGTCTCCTGTATTGCAACATTTATAGAAACGTTTATGAGTGTCATCCCATCCGAAGCAAATATTTTAGGTCTTAACATATTGTTTAGTTCAGATAGAAACCTTGTAAACAATTATTTAAGGGCTGGAAGTGTGGTTTTGGATAACATCAGTACATCAGCAGTCAACATAGTGTCATTTGTCATGATGTGATAACTTAGCCAGCATGTATTTGAAAATGGTATACAGTTGTAGTTGGAAGAAAAATTATTTTTAAAGACTATCTGTTTTTTACTTGAGTATTATATTCTCTGTTGCTAGATTTTATTTTAAAATTGGTGGTGTAGAGGCTCAGGTATTAGATCATTCTGGATTTCGAACTTTGTTCTGTGTTCTGTGACATTTAATTACATATCATATGAAAACAAGTTTTGGGTTTGAGAAACACAAGAATGTCCTTATAGAATATCCATATTATTTGAGGGAATCTTAGAATTTTTTATATGCGATTTTGAAATTCAAGATATGGGGATTTCTGTTGACTAAAGCAGATTTTCTTAGTTTTGTTTCATATTTCCATGGATTTGTACCATGAATTTTATTCAAGTGTGAGTTTAATTTGGGATGTACTTTATTTTTGTTATAAATAAATGAAATGGAGGCATTAGTTAATAAAAAATAAATTTTAACGGGTCCTTTATTGAGATGTTTTACATCACAGCAAAAATTTAAGGTGCATGGAGCATTGCTGCCAGCTCTTGCAGTTTTGCACGAGATCTTCTGTGTAGATTGCTTAATCTTCCAGTTTTTAATTTTTAACCTGTTGTTTTGTTGCTGCCAATGCACCTTCTTCATCCTTTCAAATACAAAATAGGGAATGAACCTAAATGGCTTTGTACAACCATATGAGATGTTAGACGAAGAAAAGTGAAAATAAAACTGTTTTCTTATCCAAAACATCGAATCTGTGTAAATGCTCATGTCAGAGTGAAGAGATTGTACATCTAGCTGATATGAAATGATTTTTTCTGTTTCCCCCTTGCTTTCATCCCAAGAAGATTAAAATAAAAGGATGCAGGCTTCCCAGGTTTTTCCCATATTCAAAATGAAATCTGCCCAACAATACCGAGTTAGATTTGCAATAAAATACAGTGCTGTTGTTAAATTTTTCTTCTAACATATTTATAATTTATCATGTGGTAAATTATGAAGCAGTAAGGATGAAACCCAAACATAATATTTATGGCATTAAAGCTTTTTAAATAATGTTAAAGCATATTAAAAAAACTTATGTAAGTTTTATTATTTGTTGCGCATTATCTTTAAAAACATTACAACACAAGATATTTTTTTGTTTATGTACAGAAATATAGCAATTGAATAAAGACATGTTTCATTTAAAAATGTTCTGGGAATATAATAGTTATTTAATATAATTTGTATTTCAGCTGTATGTTAAACAAATATGTAAACAATATTCAATGAAGAAATAATACATAAGGGTATGTAACAATACCAAGCAACATTTCTATCTTAGCATATGTCTCTGTGTTAAGGAGCAAGAAAATTTAATTTCTTTACTAATAAGTTTAAAAAAAAGGAAGTTGGAATAGGAAGTCCATGATACAATAAAGTCAAAACGTTTTCTGAATTATATAAAATAATCAGTATTTACTCAAAAAATATAATCTTTGGAATCTTTCTAGATGTTTAACTTGCGCATCTGTGTGTAATACAAAATTTTATACTAAGTATGTCCACTGTGAAGATATACTTTTTGAGTTGACTCTCCTATTTTCGATGTGAACCTCCTTGTTTCATTTGCACGATCTGTAGTTTTTTATCCGAATCGCATTATAAATATTCGATAATCTCATAAATGTGGTTGTTTTCAGTTGCACTAAGGATTGGTAGAGGACGGGATAAACAGCCAGTATCTGCTTGCTATTAAAGCAGGAAGTAATTTTATCTTGTTCTTAGTGTAAGTTTTGAAGAATGCAGTTCTAAGTTATTTTTTCAAAGCTGAATGGAAGCGACAAAGAAGGATATTTGGCATATTTTGCTTCAATTAAATGATTATTAATATGAATATTAATGTAATATATGAGGGTCGAACAGTAAGTGTAAGCCAGTTTCAACAGTGGTTCCAGTAATTCTGAGCTGAAAATGAGTCTGTTTGTGGAGGATGTGTAGAGCTCGTTGAGGATGTCCTGACAGAACAAAATCCCATCTTAACTGTGAAGACCTAGCGGAAGATGAAAGAGAGTATATTTTAGATTCAAAAAGAATTTTGTCGTAATTTAAAAAAAATACAGAAAACCAGACTGTTTTTAGGATGATCCACTTGTTCAATAATCTGAATTTAAATCAGTGTGGCGTTCTCTTGAAATGGTGTCGTCGCGCAGTGTGGAAACTATCGGGGTTTTGTCTGAAAATCTCCAATTTCTTCAGATTTCAAGGTTGGCAATTGTGATGTGGCAACTGACTTCTATGGGGTGAAAATGGATGTTGTATTAATGCTTTAAAAAATCAATCAATTAGGAGTTAATTTTAATTAACGTTTTATTAACACCTATCATTAGCATACAGTAAACGATAAAACAGAAAATGGAATTGCATAAAATAGATTTTAAGTTTAGGGCATGAGTTTAAACGACAACAGCTCACTTCTGCAGTTCGCATGCATTGAACTGAGTATTTTCTCTATATTGTCGGTAGAGGGCGTTGTTGATGATATTCATTTGTTACAGTCCCCCCCCCGGCTATGAAGACGTCTCGGTGAGTAGCCAGAGGAAGAATTGTGTGGTTGGTTCTTTTGCACAGCATTATTAAAAATGTTCGTTTTTGGTCTTCCTCTTTTCTTACGAGGATAGACAGGCTCAGTTTCATTGGAGATTTCTTTAAATGGTTGTAGGGCAGACCTGTGATGCGTTCCAAGAGGCACGTTTGGATCTTTAATATCAGCTATTTCATAGCTCACAGGAGAATATCTTTTTAATATGTATAATATCAGCTATTTCATAGCTCACAGAAGAATATCTTTTTAATATTATGTAGGGACCATCTCGTCGGGGTGCGTATTTTGCCGACCATTTTTTGGTCTTATTGCTAATAGGGTTTGAGGTTACCCATACATTGTCTGCAGCTGAGTACGAAATTGCACAACGCCGGTTCTGGTCTCCGTACTTCTTTCTTTGGTATTGCTTTTGATCGACGAGATCTTTAATTTCAGTTGAAATATTTGCAAATTTTCGAAGCTAAGAAGTGATTTCTTCAACAATATTGTCATTTTCTATTATTGGTTTCATGTCATGTTTTATGCCATCTAGAGTTCTGAGTTCCCTTCCAAACTGGAGGAAGGCTGCGCTGTGTGATGTGTGTCACATTTCGTGGTATTCAACACAAATCCTATTGTTCGTAGTTTTCCAAACCATGTAATATAATCGTTACCGACAAGAATTTCAGCCTTTGCTTCAAATCCTTACTCTTGTGTTCTACAGGATTTGCCTGAGTACAATAAACAGGCACTTGAGTTATGTCGAGCAAATAGCAAAATTGTAAAACAGCGATAAATTGCGCCCCATTGTCACTGATAAGTCGATGTGAAAACTCGTAGTGAAGAAACTCCTCTTCTAAAAGAGTTATAGCACACTCTTTGGCAGTGGCGTTTTTCAGGGCGAAAGCTCCAACCACTTCGTACTTGTATCTTCACTAATGAAGATCCATTTATGTCCATTCACAGTCTCGGGTAGAGGACCAAAAAAGATCTATGACTAGGGTTTCGAATCTTTGGGAATATATATGTGTCCTCAAAAGTCCAACGGGCTTTTGGTTGCTAGGTTTATACCGGTTAGATTTCATACAATTACGAACGTGGTCTGAGATGTATTTTCGCATTCCTGGGAAGTAATAGCTTGATGCTATTTTGTGATAAGTAGCCTCTGCTCCATTGTGTCCTGCAGTTGGTGCCTCGTTGTACTCTTTCAAAACATTTTCTATTTCCTGGATTGGAACGACGAATTGCGCCTCTTCTGATTGGTTGGGGGCATACCGATAAAGAACTCCCTGGGACATAAGATAATCACGGGTCCAGTTTGCGTAGTTTTCATCTTTGGAGCCGCTATTGAAACAGTAAATGATTTTCTTTAAATCGTTATCCTTTAGTTGCTCTGCTCGAATGTCACTTGCTTTTCTGGTGGGCAGATCAGCAGTTACCGAGCACAAATCGCAAGAGAGCTCCTTGTGTTCACAGACAGGGCCAGATAGCATGTCAGCAATAACATTTGACTTTCCTGGTATGTATTGTACTTCTAAGTCATAAGATTGAATTTGGAAGAGCCCAACGTGCCCGTGTACCCGGTTGGTGACTTTATGCTCAACAACCATTTCAGCGGTTGGTGATCCATCCACGTATCCGTGAAATTTTTCTAATGCCCATACAACTGAAGGGCTTCGCGCTCTGTGGTCGAATAATTTCGGATGACGTTAGCAACCAACTTGCGTACTCAATTGGGTGTTCTTGTCCTTGGATAAGGACTGCACCCAGTCCCATTGGACCCATTTGAAGTATCCGTTCTGAGAACGGATGGTCTTATCTATTTGTTTTAGCACTGGTGGACAAATCAAGCTTTTTTTTTCCAGGAATAAAAATGCAGTTTGCTCTTCCTATCCCCATTTGCAAGTGGAATGCTTCTTCGTGAGGTTACTCAATGGTCTTGAGATCTCTGCAGGATTAGAAATGCAGCGTCGATACCAGCTTCAAATCTGGAGATAATGCTGTACTTGCTTCACATTCTTTTGTGAGGGAATTTGTTCAATGACTTTGACAGGGTCTACTTCAATTCCAGAACTTGTGATATAATATCAGAGATATTTCATTTTTGAATAAGAGCAAAATGACATTTGTTTCAATTGGCATGAAGCTTGAATTTTAAGAGTTTGATTAAACATTAAGCGCAAGTCTTCGAGATGTTGCTCAAAAATAAAAGACATCACAATAATATTGTTGAGATAAGTAAGAATGTTGACCTTTAATCCATTCCGGAAAATATCCATTAATGTTTGGAACGTGGCGGGTGCCGCCTTCAATCCAGAAGGCATCCTTGTGAATCTATAGACTCCAAACTGACATACAAAGGCAGTTTTGTCTTTGTCTGGAGGCTACATCTGAACTTGGTGATACCCCGATTTTAAGTCTGTGGTAGACACGTATCTAATTTGCTTTGCATTATGAAGAAGTTCATCCATATGAGGCAGCGGGTATGGATCAGACTTAGCCACAAAATTAAGTTTCCTGTAGTCAATACATAACCGGAAGTCATCGTTCGGCTTGGGAACTAGAACAACGGATGATGCATATGGTGAATCGCACTCTTTGATTATGCCTGATGCAGAAGAAGTGCATCGATTTCTTTCTTCAAAATTTCCTTTCTTGCTGGAGATAGTCTGTAAGGGGTTGTAGCCATTGGAGGTGAGTCACCTGTATTGATTCGGTGCTCGATATAAGGAGTTGGTTCTTCTCCCGGCCAGAGCGTAGTTTCGTATTTTTCTAATAAGGCATTCAATGATTTTCACTGCTCTTCAGTTAGATTTTCACCTTCGTCTGGACGTAGTAGGCAAGGATTTGTTGACATATCACAGGATTGGACTTAAATTCTTTCAACAAATGGAAAACGCTTATTTGGATTGTCACCAAAAAACTACTTTTGCTTTTGAATATTTAAAACAACTCCAGCTTCCTTTAGGAAGTTTTCTCCAAGCAGTGCTGGATTACGTATAGCATTAAAAAGAGCAAAGAGCTATCAGTGTCAAAGGGAAGGCCCGTTATTCAAGGCCACGTTTTACACAAGACCAATAGTGCAAGAGGCTTTCTCGCACTTTACCCCATCTTCTTTCAAGATTTGGTACAGTTTTTCGCCAGCGATTGAATGACTTGCTGCACTATCTGCACAAGCTCTGCCATATATTACATTGATGAAGATATTCATCACTGCAGTTTTCTTAGTGTTATGTAACTTTTATGTACAAATATTGTCAAAACGAGCTGAGGTTGAACCCGTGGAGTGCTGACAATCTGGGTATTTTGATTTAAATCGAACTTTGCCACAACCATAGCATGAGAAGGTTGGTTTATCTCCTACATTGGTATATGTCTTCTTCACTTGCGTGGAGTTTGGGATACCATTTTCGGAATTGGAAGTTTTCTTTAGAGTTGGTGAGATTGCAATTTTGCTTTGATTATTATGTAAACAATCGTACGGGTCCAACTTTTCTGCTAATTCTGCAGGTGAGTTTAAGTTCGGCCAAATGTCCAAAAAGGGATCTCTTATTTCTTGAGAAACTCTGTTTTTCATTTGGTCAGTTATAATGAGCTGCATCAAAGCTTGTAATACTTAATTCTCTAAGCCAATTTTCAAAATAACTGGTCAGTTCAAGGTAGAAATGACGCAAAGTACTTTTTGGTTTCTTCCAATGTTGATCGAAGAGTTTTCGAAATTTATCAGCGGGAGCTTATATCTGTTTAGAAGTATTTTCTTCATCTTTTGGTAATCTCTGGATTCCTCCTCTGGCTCACGAGCAATCAATTTTTCAATTTCTATTGGTAACGATTTCGCTAAATACGGAACCCAAGTTTCTTCTGGAACCTTTAAAAACTCAATTGTCTCTCAAAAAGATTTAGGAACAAGGCCCTGTCATTATCCTTAGGATCATATTTAGGTAAAACTCTCTCAAGATCACAGTTGCTTTTTTCAACTTCAACAACAGCACTTACTGTAGTGGAGAGAGGTATCTTCTGAACTTCAAGTTGAAGTCTCAAGCGTTCCAATTCATAAGCTCACTCTACTTTTTCTTTGTCTAATTTTTGAGCAATGCGTTCTAATTCAGCTTGTTTCTCTTTCTCAAGTCTTTCTTCTATTATATTAGTCAACATATTTTTCACTAATTCTTCATCATAATTATCGGATTTTGTTATGAGTTCTTTTAATTGTGTCACTTCTAGATTGTATGCCACGACTAACTCCAATTCAAGGGTAAGAAGTTTTAAATCTTCTTTTCTCCCCCTACCCAAAAAGGGCATTTTGTCTTTTGCAAAATTTAAACACTGTCATAAAGTCTCAGTTAAAGTTCACATTGTGACTGCGAAAGCTTAATATTCTAATTTTATACTTGTTTGAATTTTAAATGTATTTAAATTCGTCCATCAGTCCTTAGCTATTAATTTTAAGCACTTAAGGGCATAAACAGAAATCAACTTCGCAATAATTGAAAATAAACACTACTCATTCACAATACTTACAATTCACATATTTGTCAAAACTTAGTATCAATTAAAGTTCTAAAACTACAGATAATCAAAAATTATTCAATAGTTTTAAGTCACGATTACTTATATTAATTATACACTTCGGGGTAGATGTTAGCAATGCACCTCTGGGATAACCATTCCTTTCATATAAGACAACAAAATGGCCATCAACAGACCACAAATGGCTTATATGAAGTATCCTGAAACAAAAGTAAATTCGACGCTTTCTGCAACTCTACACTGCTGCCCCACATTGGGTGCCAATTTCTGTACTAATGCTTAAAAAAATCGATCAATTGGGAGTTAGTTATAATTAATGTTTTATTAACACCTAACATTAGCATACTGTAAACGATAAAACAGAAAATGGAATTACATAAAATACTTTTTAAGTTTAGAGCGTGAGTTCAAACAATAACTGCTCACTTCTGCAGCTTGCGTGCGTTGAAACTGAGTATTTTCTCTATATCGTCGATAGAGGGCGTTGCCGACCATATTCATCTGTTACAATTTTTTTTTTTTTTTTTTTCGATTTAGCAAATGTAAGTTTATTTCCTTCTGATGGAGCTTTAGGTATTCTTTATGGAATATTCAAGTACGTTTTAAAGGATGCTAATGCTGCTTTTCCCAAAGGGAAAAAAACCTCTGTGTATTTAGAATTCTGGTGCAAAATGCTGCTCTGATGGATAATTTTTGGTCTAAATGAGATTAGATATCATTTAATATTTTTGTTATTTGAGCGAAAGTGCGAAGTTTAAGCCACTTGATAGAATTAATATATAAGGAGCTATGAACAACCAATTAACTTTGAGCTGACTGATAATTTCTTTTGGTAATTTGAATCATTAATGCAGGTGATTTGAGTTAAAACAAGATTGCATACAAAGGTCATGCTATGAAGTGTCTTCAAAATTGGGGAGGGGGATTTGTTTTCATATTTGAGTGTTATTTACCATGGTTGAAGGAATTTAGTGCTGATATGTAATAAACAATTTAATATTTCTATTTACTTAATATTTTAATAAAGTTTTATTTAACATTTTTATCATTTCCTTTGCACTAAGTATAAAGTTATATAAAAAATTAAAAATTCTGTGGGGTAAAGAAATTAAACATTCTGCGGGGAAGAAAACACAAACTGTTAAAGCATTTTATGGAATATTTTAAAATAACTGGTTTTAAATCAGATGACTGTTATATAGAAGTTTTAGTGAATTGTTCCCTTGTCTTTTTTCAAGTAAATTCAGTAGTTATTTTCAAAGTATTTATGTTATATCGCTTCTTTTTCTATGTATAATAGAGCCATGCAGTTTAATATGTCTTAAATAGTGTTTTACTCTTTTAAAGACAAAGTTCTTTCTCTGACTACGTTAGAAATTGAAATAGCTAAAATTTTTTTTTTTTTTTAAATCTGAAAGGTTTTGGGTTTTAAATTACGTCCAAGTCATTTAAAAAAAATCTGAAAGGTTTTAGATTTTAAATTACGTCCAAGATTTTAAATTACGTTTTTTTAACGTTTTGAGTGCTACCTTTATTTATTAAATGTCATGTTCTTCGCATTTAAATCATAAAGTTCAGTTCAACAGCAAAATCGCAAAATAATTTTAAAATGAGTATATCTTTTAGAGTTTATGATACACAGTTCTGCGCGCTTTAGATAAAAAGGTTTTTTTCCCCCCGTAGAGTGTTGCTATTGCTCGCTTTTAAATCGTTTGAGATTGTTTATCAAAAATTCGTTAAGTCTTACAAAATATGAAATAGATAATAAAACATTCAAAATTCGGGCTTCCAGATGCGCATATTCGGGTGGAAACGTACGTTATTCAAAATTGGATGGCCGAAGAAATATACATACATTTATGCAGATTCTTCATTATTTAATTTCTTTAAATATAATACACGGCTGCAATATTTTGTGGCAACAGTTTGAAAAGTGATTTAGACTTTTAATGTTTCCAAAGCAAAATCACAAAACGAAAACAATAGTCCTTCAGGGATAAAGCTCCTTTGGACTAAAATAAATTTCTCCGTTAGGAACAGCTGGCATTTTCTTTCATCATGAAATATTTATGTGATAGAGCTCTACGTGTTATCTTCTTTTAAAAATAAAATTAACGTTCTGATTCATCATCAAAATGCATATTATTTATTTCATTTTTATGAATCTCTAATTTCTAAATTTGAATAATTTAAGATTTCAAGATTTTTTATATGCATAATTTCTGTGAGCAGTGAAAAAGAAATTCCTTTTTAGTATCCTGTGATTCTGTTCTTCAGATATCAAAGATACAGAAATTGCTTTTTTTCCTGTGTTAAAAAAATTCCTGATGGAATCGTGGATTGAAATTTTATGAAAAATTTAATTAATCAGTTCCTTTAAACAGAATGCATTCAAATGATTGTAGAGGATTACTGGTGGCATTCACATTTTCTGGAAAATGATGTTCTAAACTGTTGTCTTGAGTATCATTTTATATCTGCTCATTTTTTTTAATAAGGATGTAACTTTCACTACTTGTGCTTTATTTTCCAAACTTGAAGTACAGATGTAAGATAAGATTTCTTTTATATGGCTGTAACTCACTTTTACTGTCGGTACAGCATCTGCTCTTACCAGCCATCTATTATTTGATAACTTTTTTTACAGCTAAATTATTTCACACTGTCCAGCTTTCTTCCCAAAATTTGCCAGTGATAAGGGAATGCAAGAGAAGAAAAAGCAAATAACTTTTTCATACATATTAACTATTGAATAACAGCACTAAAACTTTCTGCAGCATAACTACTCATTAAATTTAAAGAATGATTATCATAAGGGATATAGAACTCACTTTGGCTATAGTATTTAATACAAGCCTACAATCCTGAATATTTTTCTCGGTGTAACCCAACTGGCGTGAAATCAACGGGCTCTCTTTTGCCTGCCCGAGGACTTAAACGACCTCACTAAGCGAAAGAAGTTTTCATCTCCGTTAAGCAATTCAGAGGGTCTTCACACTTTCCGAAGAATGTAGGGTATTAACTGCATAAAATTTAATTGATGATCCTGTACTTAGCTAAGCGCAGCTCTTGTACAACGAATAATAACCAACTTTTCCATTCCCCTTATATATGAAGGCTGAACAGAACGAAAAAGCGACTTTGCTTTTCCTCTTAAGAAGATGGATGCTACAGAATGTCATTTCTCCTCCTAATGAGACATTTAATTGAGACTACAAGCGTCTGTTTTCGTTCATCAGATATTGAAAATATTGTGCATACAAAGCAAATATTAAATTAAAATCTGGTGTGTGCTAAAGTAAAATGAATTTCTTTTGTACTCGTATTATAGTTTTGTAATGCTTAAAAGAAAAATGAGCCGAATCTTGTTTATTCTCCACGGGAATTCAAAATTTTCCAAGTTGTAGATTTTAGCTGCTGAAATATATACTATATATCAATTTTAACATGCATAAAACTGATATATACACTGGTTATCATGAATTAAGGAAAAATCACACAAATAGCAATAACTCCCTCAAAAATGAACCAAACCGTTTAAAATTTGAATATGTTGCCAAGTAAGAGTAGCTGAGTGAAACTGCAATACACAAATTAGTGGCGCTGCACTCGGAATACGTCATCTGCGAGGAGCAGAAAAGTCCATGTTTGTCCACATATTTCACTGTGAAAGTGACATCAGAAATCTTAGACAGCCAATTCGTAACAATGACCTCCGGGCATCATTTGCCTGCAGAACTACGATGGAGAGCCATTGGAAGACTAGAGGAAGGACAAAGTCAAACAGAAGTGGCCATATGGCTAAATATGAGTCCTGTGGTTCATAGACTTTAAAGGCAATTTCAAACCACAGATTCGGCATCTAGGAGATTCAGCCAAGGACGGCCAACTGCTACGACGAGCGCCGATGACCGATATTTGACATTATGTGCGCGCAGGAATAGAACCGCTGCTTCGAATCTTCTTAGATCCTCCCTTGCTGCAGCCACCGGAAGGTTGGTGTCAACGTCAACTGTGCGTAGAAGACTTCACGAAGGTGGTCTGTATGCGAGGTGACCAGCTATTTGTGTGTTGCTCATGTCATGCCATAGGAGGGACCGTTTGCAGTGGGCACGAGAACATGTCCACTGGCTGCCTGATCAATGGAGGACTGTTCTTTTTACGGATGAGTCCAGGTTTAGTCTAGAAAGCGATAGTAGACGTTATTTGATATGGAGAGAAACTGGAACCCGTTATCATCCGTCAAACATCCGTGAAAGAGATGCATACGGAAGAGGCAGTGTTTGTGTTTGGGTTGGCATCTCTTTGGGTGGACGTACAAACCTCCATGTCTTTCCAAGGAAAATCGTGAATGCTCAGGTTTATAGAGATGACATCCTTGATGCTTATGTGCGCCCATATGCCGGAGCAATATGTGATGCTTTCCTGTTACAGGGCGACAACGCAAGACCACACAGGCTCGCATCGTAGGTGATTATCTTCAACAGGAAACAATTATGCGCATGGAGTGGCCATCTCGATCCCCGGACTTTAATCCTATCGAGCACGTTTGGGATGCTTTAGGGAGACGTCTGTCTGCTCTCAATCAGCCCCCTCAGACCCTTGCCGGGCTTGCAACTGCTTTGAAAGAGCAATGGCTCTCGCTTTCTATGGAACTGATAGATCGCATAATTGAAAGCATCGCACATCGCTTTATGTGCTGTATTGCTTCTAGAGGCGATCATGTTCCATATTGAAGGTACTTTTCCTATAGCAAACCGACCCCTTCGATTTGTTCATTTTATACATGTGCTAATTTCTATACTACCATATTGTCTGGTAATTTCTTTTTATGCTATTTGATACCCTACTATGTGTTGTATATTGTGGATAAGTTTCATAAAATTCTACATGTAACTTTTACAGTAATCGTGATTTTTGTGATTTTTCCTTAATTTATGGTAACCAGTGTATAAAATCAACCTATTAAATATCGGATTTATAGGACACCTTAAATTAAATTTTTTGTCTAGACCATTTTAGGTACATAGTTCTAACTTAATTTTAAAATTTCTGTTTACTAAATTTAAAAGTTAGGTTTATTAAGTGGTTTTAAATTTACAAAAGTATTATTGTAATTTATGTCTTTTTAATCATTGAAGTTATTTTAAAGTAATTTATCTTTCTTACGAATACCATATTTTAATATTAGAAATGTTTAAATATTTATTCTATTTTTTATATTACTTTGACATACATTTAACTTTATAACAATTGATAAATATGAGCCTCTAGAGCATTTTCATAATTAATAAAAGGATTTTGAGCTTATATTTATATCTTAGAATTTTTAATTTCCTTTTAATCCCTTTCTTTTTCAAATATTGGTGCATTGTATTCTGGTTTTTTTTGTAAGTAGAATTTGCGTTCTATTTATGACAATTTATATCTAAATGATAATTTTCATAAACTCCCACATCATAACTCCAGTTAACGGAAGATGTATATAACACCTTTGCACATATTATTCTTCAATATGCAGCTCATTTTTCAATCTAGTATCGTACTTAATTATTTTGTAAAATTAATTATTTGAAATTATTTTAAAGAAAGATGGTCTCTAAATCACGCTAATAATATTCCTGAATGTTATAGTTTATAATGCATCGAGTTCATGTGATGTATAATATATCCCACTTATAATTTTCATAAAATGTTTCAGCAGAATTGGAATTAACAGCAGATACTCCTAGTACTATACATTTAGATTGCCATTTCCTTCTTCACTAATGCTTTTATGTTGTATTCCTAATGTTTCATAATGGCATACAGATAAGTTTAACTCATTTACCAAACATGTAAATCTGTAATTCAGCGTGCTTTTTATTTACTAGTATTGTATCTCTTATTTTCTTTAATAAACTCTTTTGCAACAAAATCGAAGCACCAAAAAGGACTTTTGCGATCGTGAGGAAATTTGGTATGCAAAAACATCTTGATCGAACATGCAAATGATCAAAGTTTCAAGCAAATGAAGTGGAATTGTGATCATAGCGCGCGTTTCTAGTGCGCAATTCGCAAAGTATAAAACCAGAGGCGGAAAAGCTATCCTTTTTTTGTTGCTGCCATTGTAATTCCGTAAAGAGACAACTAAAGATGCCATTACGACGGTATCGCAGACCTTACAGACAAACGACTTCGAACGTGGTCGCATCGTAGGGTTGCGTGAAACTGGGTGATCATGCCGAGCAATAGGCCACCATCTGCAGCGTACAGACACTGCTGTACAAAGATGTTGGCAGCTATGGTTGCTACAAGGAAACTGCCGACGAAAGGAAGGCTCTGGAAGGCCAAGGAGCACAAATGCGAAGCAAGATAGGACGATTGTTCGCCATGCCCGAACCGTCCCAACGGTATCATTGTCGACTATTCAACGCATTACAGCCACGTCTATGCCTCCCATGGTACCCTCCACCATCTCACGGCGCTTGTATTAGGCGGGGTTACGTTCACAGAGGCCTTTAAGACGTTTGCCTTTGGCCCTACAACATCTGCGGAGTCGTCTGGAGTGGTGTCGCAGCCGATCATCATGGCTGCCATCAGACTGGCATCGTATAGTGTTCAGCGATGCATCCCACTTCACTCTTGAAGCAGATGACCACCGTGTTCGTGTCTGGAGAGGACGGGGCCAGCGGTCCCAATCAGCCTTTGTTTTACAAAGGCATACAGCCATAACCCCTAGCGTGATGGTGTGGGGCGCTATTTCTTATGACAGCAGGTCATCTTTAGTCATCCTCCGTACATGCTTAACAGCTCAACGATATGTTGATACCATCCTGCGGCCGGTTTCATTATCCTTCATGGCACTTCCTGGGACCATTTTCCAACAAGATAATGCCAGGGCACATACCGCTCGCATATCTCTGGACTGTCTCCGTGCAGTTGGTACTCTTCCTTGGCCAGCAAGGTCACCAGACCTTTCACCAATCGAGCATGTCTGGGTCATGGTAGGCCGCCAGATTCGGGCACCACAAAATATCGCAGATCTGGAGCGACAACTGATGAATGCCTTTCAGAATGTGTCGCAGGATGACATTAGCAACCTCTACCACTCCTTGCCTCGACGAATTCCAGCATGCATTGCCACCAGGGGCGGTTCGACCAACTACTAATTTGAACACTCAGTGGGTGATTGTGAGCTGTGAACAGGTTCTATGATCTTGGTTTTTAAATAATTTTATTATCTGTGTATGAGCTATACACATATTCAATTTCACCATAAACGACCACTTCCTTCATGGTGCTTCGATTTTTTTGAAAAAGAGTGTATATTATTATACACATAGCATCTCATCAGCCTAACTTCAAGAGGTCTTACTACCAAGCGGTAAAGTTACTAAACATTGATAGTTCGACCCGAGTTTCAAATCAGAGATACCCCAGCTCTTTCTTCTTCTGTACACATTTAACATGGAAAAATGCGTTGTAAAATCTTCAGTTTATGAAGTAAAAATATTTTAAAAATTTATTCTTTAAAAATAGTTTTTAAAGTTTTTTCATTGGTAATTTTCAACGTTATCTTAGCATTATCGCTTTGCAAATCCTTTAATAGGAAAATACTAAGCAAAGAAATTAACCCAGTTTCTATGATTAATACTTTGGTACAAGTTATACGTAAGCTTTTCCAAAAGCATAGACTTTATATGGATATCAATAAATTAGGAATTATTTCTCTATTTAATTGTTTAATATGTTTAGTCCGACATTTTCCTGAAAGTACCAAGTACTACCCTTGAACATATTTATTCCAGAACTATACTTTAGCGTCGAATAATGGTTTGCATGCCAGTTAACTATATTAAATTTTTCAATCTAGTTCCGACACCTTGACTATTATTATCCAGCATGCAAAGATGTTAAATCAATAATAGAATAATAGATACAATTTATAAGAAATATAATTCGAATGCTTTATAATTAATTTATAATACTATTATAACAGGATTTGATCCGATATTGTAGTTGATGTAAGATGTTTGTAATCTTAATATGTGTGTTTATGAATTATTTCTTGTATTTTCTCTGCGAGTTCTAGCATTTATTCCTGTTATTCGAGTAATTAGCCTGCTTATTGAATATTCTTTACTTGTTCTTGTGATATATAATTCTATTTCTTTACTTTCTTTTTCTCTTGCCTACTATTGGCTTCGAAAAGTAAAATTGTAACCCTCTGCTTTTTGAAAGGGAGAGGTCTTCTTGAGAAAGTGTGAAGACGCTCTGTAATGCTTATGGAGGTAGGAAGTAAGAGGAGAGTCTTAACTTTTTACCCCATTTATTGTTCTGAAGCAGTGGCGATCGCCTCATGGAGGCCAAAACATTCAGTGACTTGCCACTGAGATCAATGGGGTTTGACATAATCAGAGGTAAACATTTTGTAATTACGTTGTAGATATCCGTATGGATGTATATGTTTTCTTTTTCTACAATATTTCAGAATCCTAAGTATGTGAAAAGACATTTTTAAACAACGTTTTATTCTGAACAGAGTTAAATGCTATACTTTTCCCAGAATAGTTTAATTTGAATAAAATACTTTCACAAGTTTTCGTTAATTTCATTAGAAAAAAAATTTTAAAGTAATTTGATTTTATTCGGTTAAGGATTACAAAATGTAGGATCAAAGTTTATTGTATTATTAATATTAAAATTACGCATTATTTCTTTTCTATTTACCTTCTTCCTGAAATACTTTCTCAATACTTTCCTGAGCTTCTTACTGAAATATTTTCTCAAATATGAGATTTTTTAGCTTTTGAGACATCAGAGTCACTTTATAATTAATGGTATGTTCGGTTAATTTCAAACCAGATCGCTTTTTTAATACCCACTCCAAAGTCCTTGCATACCTTACCCTATTTCATAAAAACTTAACTCGACCTATGTGCCTAATTACAAATATTTTAACATAGAGTAATTTATATTTACATTTAGCGATGAAGTTTCAAACTTTTGTCTTAAAACATGTTTTAGGATACGTTCATTATCAAATTCAAATTTTCTAGTATATGTATTTTAGCAGAGCACTGAATACCTCTCTTAACGATTTTACCCAAGTTAATAGTTCTGTGATAATTTAATAAATAATAACTATCCATTTCGCATTTAAATACTAAACTCATTGTCATCAGGTCGCAATCTTGATTGCTTTACTCAACATAATATTCCTTCATTTTTTAGCACAGCTAGTTGATCTAAATTTACAAATACCTGAAATTTATGTACTGCGAGGCAGTCTAGAAGGTAACAAACAATATGTAAAATATATTTTGAGATACCGATGCTGAATACTCTTCAGTACACGGTATCAGTATTCAATTCCTTTGCTGTTACTGGTTCTCAATTTCTCAGAGAAATCTTTAACCCAGGAGAGAGTTAATTGAGAATCGAAAATTTCGCCACTTTTTAGTTATGATACTGAGAGCAAACATTGTGATATGCTCCAGTTAGCCATTCTTTGTGAATCAGATCTGCGTACGTTAAGGAGCTAGCATGAACCTTTCCAGGAAGAGGAAACTTGCGTGGGAAAAAACATGAACGTAGGAAATCTTTCTTACCTTCATGAGAAAAAATTTAACAATCTTGATTCAATAAAAGGACCGTTTACCGATCGCACCTCCCTCGGCAGGATACACATATGTGTTCGCCTCCGTCGATCATCCTATTTTCAAATTCTTAGTAAGTTATCTTGATGATGTGGCACATTCACAAACCACACACAGAGTACATCCGCCGGATGGGCAAATGTTTCTATCTTCGGTTCCACACATTTGTGTAAAACTGTATATAATTTTAGACAAATGTGTGGTTATAAATGAAGGGAAAGTTAACTTATTAGCCTATCTGTCTATATGTTTATTAATTTTGACGAGGATTATAGGATTTGGTGGTAATTGCATTTTTTAGTGAACCCAAAGTGTTTATTTTTCAGTTATATAAAAACAAAATGCTGAGTTTAAAATGAGCAACCTATCTCTCAAAATCACACTCTCTCTCAAAATCTCTCACACTCTCCTCTCAAAATTTAAAAAAAGTACGTTACAATATTATGTGTAGGACAAAAAATTTATTTTATTGAAATCATTTTGACGTTTGGAACATGAAATAGAAGTAGCTTATGCTCTATAGAAATTGAGCTTTTAAAATGTTATATTTTTGTGATATTTTGACATTTTAAAGGTACCGTAAGGTATTTTTCATGCTTTACGCATAACTTAAACATTTTGCTAAAATCTATATTTTTGTAGTCCAGTAGCTTAGAATTTTATAAAACAAATTCATAATTACAATCACTGTTGCAATTTATCAAAAAATAACCGAGATGTATTTTTTTTTTTTCGTAAATGTTACTAAACTATACAAATTGCTTTTGGTCATCCAATAATGAATGTTTCTTTTATGCTAAAAAAAGTCTACAATAAATCAGACTAGATCGAATTTAAAGTAATAAACAGAGAGCGTTATTCTACACAACATTTATTCACGAGCACCAAAGACGAACTACTACATATACACAATTATGACATCACAGTTTCTTTTTATAAACAATTCTCCGATTTCTCAAACTTGAATTCTCGTCAATCCACAAAAATCGCATTGAATCCTGATCTTCAGAAGCTACAGAAATTTGCAAAAACGCCTTCTAAATATCTGACGTAAATGCAGTTAAGTCGAAAATTTATTAAAACTTCAGAAGTTCAGAAAGAAGATTTGGCCCTTGAAGTAAATTATCATTTAGAGATTCATGATGTTTTTCTTTAAAGAAGAAGCATAAACAATGGATAACAGTATGGTGAGGAATGTAAGTTCGTTTCCCAGATGGAGGTCAATGATCGACCTTTTCTATGATTTCTCCTTAAATTTACTATCTATCACTTCTTCATATTGCGCATAAAAGTTCAAATTTGAGTTAAATTGTCCAGTCAGATTTAAAAATCGTTACAGCATTCTTAAAATTGTCACTTAAAATCGCATTCTCATCTTTCCAAGAAAGTCTAACTTCGTATCTATCAACTTTTTGTATAATCGAGTTTTCATTTTGTTCTTGATCAGAAATATTTTTTATTTTCATTGCTTCAATATCCCAAAACGATTCGACGGTTTTTAGAAGCTCCTTTTTTACGCTTACGTTTAAACACTATTTGCATTTGAAAATCCGAAGAAAATCTGCCTTGTACTATACACCACCCAAAACAAGATTTTCATCGCTACGGCATTTCTGTTTATCCTTTTTATTTCTTCACTTGCTATTTTCCATATTACAACCGCGCCGATTAAAACGGAAATGTCATGACTTACTATGTCGGCGCCGTTAGGATCTGTTTAAGTGATGCCGAGTTTGGTTTTATATCTGCATCTAGTACCTGTATGTCCGCTTTTGTTACAACTGGTACTTCGATGAATTCAGGATTTATGTATTTTTCAAGATCATTAGTATTTCGCAGAGTAAGTTCAACTATCTTTCGACGCCAGTGTTTCCCGCTCATTTCACCGAAAGTATGCAGATTTGAAATAGTTTCTCCTTTCACTGGTAATTTTAATTTTCTTGATAAATCTTTCGAATTGCAGAGATTTGGCTACCGCCGTCAAGAAGCCACCTCACAATACAATTGTTATTTCTACCTTCAGACTGTATACACCGTTTGAAGCATAATATTAGACCCTGTTTCAGCAGAAGAATTTTGAACAATTTCCGCCGATGTTCCGGTTTCTTTATTTTTTACACTAGAGATAGCTGACGATTTACAAAAACACTTTCATGATGTTTACAGCGACAATTTTTGCAGGAAAACTGTTTGTTCTTACCGTTGATTGCTAAATGTTTACATCCAAAACACAAAAAACACCTCCCGGTACGTTTCAAAATGTTGAGTTCCTCTTCGGAGTTCATTTCAGTACATTTGTATTTCGTATGGTCTTCTTTATCACAAAATATACATTTTTACCCAATCGTTGACAAAGCTGAAACAGTCGGAACTTTTGGTTTATAATTTGGATTAACTTTGCGTTGTTCTGTTCACGAATGCATGGTTTCTGATTCGTTTTCGGAGAGTTCACTAAATTTGCAGCTTCTCGGAAATTAACTTCCTTTTTTTAAGTCGATAAGTTCATTTATATCAAATTCTGCTTCCATTTTTCGACTTCGATTTAATTCTAAACTTAATTCCTCTGGAAATTTTTGCAAAATTATGCGACAGAGAATATTTCCATAACATCCAGAAGTAACTTTTAACGCTTCTAAACTTCGAATATTGACTTTGCATTCATCATACAGTTTACGCAGTGCTTTAACATTTGAAATATTCTCCACTAGTTCAAGCGATAATAATTTATTCACATGCTAAGTGATGACCACATAATTAAGTAAGGATTAAGGTACGCAAATTTTTCAGTTTTTTTGCGCATTAAGTAAGGATTTTAGGTACGCAAATTTTTCAGATTTTCCTAGTCCACTGTTATTGTAAATTGTATTTTCGAACTGGTTCCAAAAGTCCAACCATTCAGACGAATCTCCGTAGTAAGTAAGTTCCGATTTGCAGACATGACTTCACTGCTTTCATTTCTGCTGTAACATTCGCTGTTTTGTTCTGTATTGCAGTTCTAGAACATTCCAAATTCTTTTTCAAAAAATCGTTACAATCTTCCTCTCCATATAACATTTTATCCCGGTATTCTTGACTTAGCGTAACTTCACTTTCAGTCTCTTCCGAAGTTCATTTCGTTTCAATATCTGTATCTAAGCTTTTCAGTTCGTTGATTTTTCTTAATTAACTGTTCATACAAATCCTCGATTGTTTCAGTTTTTTTGGTTTAGCGAAATTTTATTTTCTTAATTTGCTTTGACTTTGGCTAACAACTTCGTTGTTAATTACCGTACGACCGAACGTCCTCCATTTTCGAAATGTTTAGTCTGTTGATTAATCCTGCGAAGGAGGCACCATAAAAAAATGTGTAAGTCTATAATAAATCAGACTGGATAGAATTTAAAGTGTTAAACAGAAAGCGTTATTCTACGCCACGTTTATTCAAGAATACAAAAGATGAGCTACTACAAATGCACAATTATCTCATCACGGTTTCATTTTACAAACTAACAGTACTGCCATCTATTGGCAATCTGAGGATACATAACCGCAAACGTATATTTAACATGTGCGGAAGTGTACTCGATTTTCGATTGGTGTGGAACTGTCGTGTGTGGAAATAAGGCCAAAGAGCTGTCAAGGATGTTTCGGACATAAACAAAAAACACCCCCTCTGGAAACCAAAGCTTGAAAGCCCTGCGTCAGTCGTAGTGCGGGATTGACGTCTCTTTTTATTCTTACCTCCATCGGGTTTAAGATGAGAGGAAAACTTCTTTCGCTTAATGAGGCGTCACCGTCGAGATAGATATCTATCTCGCTGGCGGCGAATGAGGTCGTTTAATTCCTTGGGCAGGCAAAGGGGGAACGCCTAGATTCCCGCAGTTGGGTTCCACCGAGAAAAATATTGAACCCTACCTTTCATAGGTTTGCTGTGTTATCATGCGTTTGCTGTTGTCAAAGTTAAATGTCTATACCTATATAGCTAAAGCAGACAATATCCTATTGTTCCGAATATGATGCTCTATATTCTTCACTAGGTATATCCTAGAAACCATTCTCACGACACCATTTGGTAACGCGTAGCTTATTACTAATGTTAGTTTATTAATGCTTGAAATATCATGTAGAATCGAGTATAAGGCTGTAGCAAGTTGCTGATTCAATATCTTCAATTTTATATACTACTAAATATTTGTTAAAGTTCTAACAAATTCTTCAGATATCATGTGACAAATAACTTAATTTCTGTAGCCTTAATGGCCTTTGCGGTGGACTACACAGAGATGAGAAAATCGTGTGTGCGGTCCCCGCAAGTCACTTCTTCCAAGCTTTTACGGTGTTTCACAGGACATGTTTCTGACATCACAGTCGCAATAACTCATTCCAGTTGAAAGTGCAAGAAACATAACTTCACGACTGGTGTCAAGAGATTTTAACGTTTTGCACCGTGTCTGTTGTCAAAGCCTCTCGATTTCAGGAGGGCTGACGAACCAATGATTTTCTTTTTCCTCTGATATCGTTCCAGATATAACGAATCGGAAGATATAAAATATAACAGAAAAAATTAAGGAGGCGTGGCAAAATCAGTCGGAAGATTTTTTTCCGTCGGGACAACGCGTCAGACTGCTGTTGACCTCTCGACTAGACAGACCCAGAAGGCTCCTGAACTCTCGACTTAAAGATGTAAGGTTTTAGTTAAACTAACAAAGTTTTATTTTAATTTAAATCTTTCTATCTCTTCTGATTTTCAACTTCCCGTCAGAAGAAGCGCGCGTTTTCAGCTTATGCTAATTTTGAAGTAGAGCCAAGTACTATTTAAACCAGAGGTAGAAACCTCTCAGTGTGAGAGAGCTTTTAGTCTCAGATCACGGTCATTCTGTTCGACGTTCGCCTGACCAGCTAGCAGATAATTTCTAAGCCATAGTGCTTACTACGTGATTGCTTATTGAAATAAATCCAAGTGCGCTAGTATTAGTATTTCTTGCTGCGCACCATTTAGTTAGAGGCCAACTCCGCGAAGAGCTCTGTGAGCAAAGATCAATTAACTTTCTATTTAGCTTTAGTTTAAATTTATCTGATTGTTCATTTAGACCCAAGTGTGGTCTTTTACTTTCTGTATCCCTCCCGAGTTGGGAAGTGATTTGTAAATAATATTGATTTAATAAAAGAGGATTTTAAATCCCTTTCAAGTGCAGTCATTCTTAACCATAGTATCTACAACCAGAACATAGCTGTATTCAGCTCCCTGTTCCAGATAAGGACTTTAAGGAATTACTTTAAGATGTTTGCCAAGAACATGCACAGAACACTCAGTCCTGACACTGGCGCCCGAAGAAAAATAAGAGGATGGCCTGAAAGACGAGAAGACGAACCTGAGATACCTGCTGTACCTGTCCAGAATCCTGAGATAGCACCTCCTGGCCTAGAAGGATTTGGCTACATCGTGCAAACCATGCGAGCAGCCATGAAGCCAGCGGCAAGTTTTGACGTCAAGACAGCCGTAATTAATTTTCTGGAAAAGCTAGACTCCCACTTCATGCTATATCCAGTTTACGAATTTCAGAAAGTCGCTCTCGCTACCAGCGCTTTGAAGGGCCAAGCGCTAAGTTGGTTCAAGTGCATTGGAAAGAATCTCTTGGGGGAACCAGGAAGCACCACATACACGTACGAAAATTTCAAAAATTCCTTGGTGAAAACATTTCCTGTAGTACGAGATCGAGCCAGACTGGAGGCGGAACTTTTTAGTCGATATCAAGAAAAAATAGAAGATTTGTCTAATTTTATTTTGAGAAAAATTCAAGTTTTCAAGCTTTTGTATGGAAGTCGCCCGGATCCTGAAGTTATTCAAATTATACTTCCTAGGCTACTGCCCCAATTTCAAGATTTCATCGAGCTAAGAAACCCAACGACGTTAGACAGATTATTTGAGCTCGCAGTACAATTTGAAAGCCGAAGAACAGCCGACAACGAGCGACGTCGCCAATTTGAGCGAAGAAGTCAGTGGAGTTCGCTAAGACCTCAGCAGAAGCAAAATCAAAGTTACGGGAATAAGGCGAAGAAATGGCCGAAGAAAGATGTGTCTCCTAAATCGAGCGGCGAACGAAGGGAATTCAATAGAAGAACAAGCAAAGATTCCGACGGCAACCAGAATAAGAAGAATTTAAACTAAGATGGATTTCTTCGAGGAAGGTGAAGAAGTCCGAAGCAGCGCAAAACCCTTCCAAAATTAATTTAAACACCGTGGTCGTTAAGAATTTGAGTTTGCCGAAGATTGAAGTTCTAATCAACAACATACCGGCGACAGCCCTCTTGGATACAGGAGCCCAAAGCAGCTTCGTATCGGAAAGATTCTTTAAAAAGCACTTTCGACGTTACAGAATTTTTAGTGCAAGAGACACGGATGTCATAGCGGCCCAAGGAGAGAAGTGTAGCTGTTTAGGCAAAGTACCGTTGTTCGTGCCTATCAACGACGAGCAGGTAAAAATCTTATTTTATATTGTGCGAAACTTGCAAACATGTATTATTCTAGGTGTGGACTTTTTTAGTTTGGCAGAAGCAAAAATTGATTTCAAAGGGGGTTGAGTTGACGTTAAGTATGAAACCAATAGAAACCAAGAATGATAAGCCCCCGCAGCTGGAGTTGCAGCATCTACCGGTAGAAGAAAAACTCCAGGGCCTGGTAAGTGACTTTTGAAATTTATTTAGTGATGTACCGGGTTTCACACAGGTCGTAAATCATAATATTGAAACGGGGGCTGCTCAGCCAGTTAGGCAAAAGGCATATCGATATGATAAGGTAAAAGAAGAAATTATTGAATATCGTATTAAAGAAATGTTAAAGAATAAAATCATCACGCCAATTTCTAGCAGTTATGTTAGCCCCGTTGTCCTGTGTAGGAAAAATAATGATTATCCGATTACGCACCCGAAGCGGTGGCGTTTTGCTATAGATTATCGCAAGTTAAATTCCGTCACAAAATATCCCGTATATCCGTTGCCGATAATCGAAGAGATAATTCGAAATATTTCGTCTACAAAATACATGACTATGTTAGATCTTACGAGTGGCTATTTTCAGATTGGGGTAAAACCCGAAGACGTCCACAAAACCGCGTTCATAACTAAGTCTTGCACGTACGCATTTCTTAGAATGCCTTTTGGTTTATCCGGCGCGCCGGCAACTTTCCAAAGATGTATGGCCCACCAGCGGCCGAGCGGTAAAGACGCTGAACACTGGTAGTTCGGTCCGAGGTTCGAATCCCGCGAACGGGCTGGCTGCATGTGCGTTTTCGTGGTTTTCCCCATGTGTAACGTGTATACGAGCCAGTTTCCCTTAGAAAGTCCTCCACGAAGGCATCCCTCCCTTTAGGCAGATAGCCCTCGTGTGATTTGCCATAATTGAATAACCCAACCCAAAGATGTATGGACATCGTCTTAAGGCCGGTCCTTGGTAAAAGCACGTTCATATATTTAGACGATATTATAATTACAAGTAGTAATCTAGAACAATACTTACAAGATTTAAGAAAAGTGTTTTCATTGTTAAATGAAGCTTGTTTAAAGATAAATGCGTCCAAATGTAAATTTGCCACAAAAGAGTTACGCTATTTAGGATTTAAAATTTCCCAAAATGGAATCGAAACAGATCAGTCAAAAATAATAGCTATTAAAAATTATCCTGTTCCTAAAACAGCGAAGAAGTTATCGTCGTTTCTTGGGATGTGTTCATACTATCGGTCCTTCATTAAAGACTTTGCAAAAATAGCTGAGCCGCTGCTAAAGTTGAAAAGAAAGAAAGCTAGGTTTTCGTGGTCAGCAGAAGCCAACTTGGCGTTTCAAAAATTGAAAGACGCATTGACTCACGCTCCCGTCTTAAAGTTTCCAGAGGGGGATAAAGGATTAGAGATTTCAGCGGACGCTTCAGATATGGCGATTGGGCAGTGCTTTCCCAAAATGGTCAACCCATGGCCTTTTTCAGTCGAACATTAAATGAAACCCAGAGAAACTATTCGGCAACGGAAAGAGAAACTCTCGCAGTGTTATCAGCAGTACAGAAATTTCGTGTGTTCTTTAGAAGTTCTCTAGTAACTGTATATACCGACCACGCAGCGGTCACTAAACTCTATTCTGGAAAACATTTATCACCCAGATTAATAAGGTGGGCTCTCAAATTACAGGAGTATAACCTAATAATTAAACATACGCCGGGAAAAGAAAATGTTGTGGCAGATACTTTAAGCAGAATTAACTTAGATGAAAATGGAAGTATAATTAAAATAGCCATGCTGACATCCAAAGTATTAGATTCTCGTGAAACAGTAAGAGCCGAACTCAAAAAAGATCCGGAGTTCAAAAATATATACAATTATTTGGTCGACCCTGAGAATTTCAATCATCCGGATATTGTGCCGATAAGAAATAGGGCCGTAAATTACGAAATAATTGACGGACTGTTATTTTATACGAAAACGACTAATGAGAACCATGAATATAGCCCGGTTATCCCAGCTAGCATTAGATTGAATGTATTAGAGGAGTTGAACGATTGTGCTATTTCGGCCCATTTAGGTATAAGAAAAACTGTCCAAAGAGTTCGCGAGGCAGTTTTCTTTCCAGAACTGCAAAAGTTTACTAGAGCGTAAGTTTAGTCGTGCCCAAGATGTCAATTAAATAATTATGTTTATTTCCGCCCGGCCGGGTTCCTAAATAGTATTAAATCAGAATTCCCAAATCAAATAATAGGCATCGATTTATTGGGACCTTATCCTAGAAGTATTAACAAAAGCGGATATCTTTTAGTTATAGTGGATTATTTTAGCAAATGGTTAGAGTTGATTCCGTTAATACGCGCGTCTGCAAAAATTGTAGTAGATTCAATTCTAAATAAGTATATTTTAAAATACGGGGCGCCCCTAAAAGTTATTTCCGATAATGGTCCCCAGTTTGTTAGTAATATTTTTGAGGAAATGTGTGCAAAACTGGGCATACGTCATCTAAAGATGGTCCCTCCCGTATCGTCCGCAATCAAACATAGCGGAACGGGTTAATAGAAATGTAGTGAAAATAATTCGAAGTTACGTGAAGAATTATCACTCTACCTGGTATAGCTATATAAATGAATATGCATTTGCCCTTAGGACCGCCAAACACGATACTACACAAAAAACACCCGCTGAACTGTTTCTTGGAAGAAAAATTTTGACACCTTTAGATAAACTTTTCTTTGTCCAGGAAAGGGCAGAAGAATTTAAAATGAGTGACATTAAAAATTTGATACGAGAAGCGACGGGAAATATAGAAATGGCCCAGAGAAAACAAAAATTATAGTTTGACGAAAAGCGAAGAGGGGTCAAGTACAATGTGGGAGATGAAGTACTAAAAATCAAGCATAACTTGTGCCCCAGAAGAAAAAGTGGGAAAATTTTTTCCGCGTTTTGAAGGCCCTTTCATAATTGAGAAAGTTACAGAGGCAGTTGTTATATTAAAAAAATGATGGGCAAAGAATTACTGCGAATGTGGATCAGATTAAGCCATTTTACTTTTAAACCATTTTATAATCGAAATAAAATGGACATATTTAAAGATTTTTTTCAGGATCCGAGGCAAATTACTCACATAGAAGATTTACCTCAGCGAAAACAGCAGGACCCAGCAAAAATGGCATCAAAAAGACATAAAAAGAAAGCTCCCCCTCAACAAAGTAGAACAAAGAACCAAAAATGTGGATTCAAAAGAAAGACTGACGATGCAGGTGAGCAGACCTACGAACGGCCCTACGAGCAGACCAAGAGGCGAAAGCAGAATGGGCGGGGAGGGCCCAAGGTGGCCAAGAGAAGTGCGGAAACATCGGAGAGGTGCCTGAGAAGCAAGCAGCCTCGGTTGCAGCCTGAGGAGCACCGTCCCGAATGCAGCAGGAACCAGGAGCGAAGGGCCCTTCTAGCAAACGCCCAGCAGTGCAACCTCCTCCCCAGCGCAAGTACCCCAGGCTACAACGACGGAATTGTAAAAGAAAAAGAGATGAACAAGCTGGCAAGGACCAACAACCAAAGTCAAGGAGACTGGCCCAAGCTTCAACGTACTCAACTTTCAAGGATTGGGCCAAGAAAAGGATGGCTGACCACAACAAGATAAGTAGTATTTCTTATTCCAAAGTTTAGTTAAATTTCGTGTGTATTGCAAGTTGCTGGGTCGATTTTACCTCAAGCGATGTTGAGTTTTACGCCAAGTGGGCGATAAACACTTATCTTGAAAGAAAAATGTTTTTGCTTAAAAATTGTAATTCTGCAGAGACTTAAAATTACTTAATGTTTGTAAAGTAGATTCTGAAGCATTGTAAATAGATTAATTTTCTAAAAGCAATGAATTGCTGAAAAAAAATGTTAACTAAATGATTTTGTATGATGCTTTGTCGAAAGACTTGTAAAATGTCTCGAATGAAAAGTCGGAAAATCGAAGAACACGATTTAGTCTATGGGCTATTATTTCAGAGTAATGTGATATTTCAGGAAAGTACCTTGAGAAAGGAATAGGAAGCACTTGCTGTAAACTTAGAAATTTAACCTTGAATTTTAAAAATTTAACTCTTGAATTTTAAAAATAACTCATGAATAAAAATTTAACTCATGAAATACAAATGTTTTGTATTTCATGAGTACTATGAAATTGTTAAAGTTTCATAAAATGTAAATTATGCTAGCAATGCACGTTATGTGCAATATCAATGTGAATGAAGCATTATATGTGCAAACTATGAATTGTATGCATGAAAAGTTAAAGTTTGAGTAATTTCAGAATGCAAGTGTTAAATAGGCTCTCCACCAAATACACTTAAAGTGTTAGACATAAAGCTAGTGAGAACCTCAGGTTTAGCTGGTTTTAGGGCGTCTTTTGAGGTCTCGTATGTCAAGTTCTAACTAATGTTAGTGGATCGTAGGTGGGAGATTTAAACACTCCCGAACATAGAAAACCTGCAATGGCGGTTTGCTTTTCATCCAACACCGGTGAGAGGGCATTGGGGGAAGAATTTAATGGTGCTTGAATGATAATGTGTGTGCGGGAATACACACATTATCATTCAATCCGAATTTACACGGGTAAGAATAAAGAATTGTACCTAGAAATTACTGTTATTATGTTGTACTAAAATTACTTTCCTTCCAGATTTTGCTGGAAGGAGTGAGACTTAGATGAAAAAACAATTTTTGAAGAATGATGTGCAAAGCAACTTTCGTCTGTAAACAGTTTTCACAAACAGATATTGCCTTGTAAGGGTTGGCCTAAGTTTAGAAGAGTTGAATTTTGACTATTTGTTTAGAATTGCGAGTTTCAACATGGTCCGTTTGGACCATAGTAGTTTAACTACCTCAATTCTGGCGGGAAGTATGTAAGGTTTTAGTTAAACTAACAAAGTTTTATTTTAATTTAAATCTTTCTATCTCTTCTCAGTTTCAACTTCCCGTCAGAAGAAGCGCGCGTTTTCAGCTTATGCTAATTTTGAAGTAGAGCCAAGTACTATTTAAACCAGAGGTAGAAACCTCTTAGTGTGAGAGAGCTTTTAGTCTCAGATCACGGTCATTCTGTTCGACGTTCGACTGACCAGCTAGCAGATAATTTCTAAGCCATAGTGCTTACTACGTGATTGCTTATTGAAATAAATCCAAGTGCGCTAGTATTAGTAATTCTTGCTACGCACCATTTAGTTAGAGGCCAACTCCGCGAAGAGCTCTGTGAGCAAAGATCAATTAAATTTCTATTTAGCTTTAGTTTAAATTTATCTGATTGTTCATTTAGACCCAAGTGGGGTCTTTTACTTTCTGTATCCCTCCCGAGTTGGGAAGTGATTTGTAAATAATATTGATTTAATAAAAGAGGATTTTAAATCCCTTTCAAGTGCAGTTATTCTTAACCATAGTATCTACAACCAGAACATAGCTGTATTCAGCTCCCTGTTCCAGATCAGGACTTACGGACTTTAAGGAGTTACTTTAAGATGTTTGCCAAGAACATGCACAGAACACCCAGTCCTGACAAAGAGACCCAGAAGGCTCTTGAACTCTTGGCTGGTGAAACCTTCGCTGACAGGCTACTCACGTCACCAGGACTACAATCCACTTCAATAACTATTCTACGCTATCCATGAGTTATATATATTTGTAAAGAGCTTCTTGTAATTGTAATAAATGTTTTTTGAGTTCAATAATGCGGTAAGTATCACGCAGCCTCACAAACGTACCCAGTAATTCCACGGATTCAGATGTACTACCTGCCGCCACTCAACCGCAGCGGTAATCCACCAGACATACCACAGTGGTGATCAAGGACTGAGAACTGCATTAACAAACTATCATATACTCTTTTGACAGCTATATGGCAGTTCTTCCGGAAAAGCTTCTTTAACTGCATCTTCACGTAATTGCGGGGTCGTCTAGAAAATCAACCGCACAGCGAAACGCTTCGTACGATAATACGATTAAAACTTTTAATATCAAGAAACTCTTCTTATACAAACCTCATATAACGCAGCGAATAATAAAAGAAATATAAAGCTACTGTCGTCTCAAAGCGGACATTAAATCCATTTTTTGCAGCCGACTCTTCGACAACTTTCGTCACGTCGCCCTGGTCTTCACCGGAAAAGGGCATCCATCTTCGCTAAAGGTTTTCTCCAAGACAGAAGCATCTAATTCTCGCTTTCAATGGTGTTTGTGATAGTCTGAGAACTGTGTCAGACTATCACAACATTATATACAGCATCATATATTCAGTAATTTGTGTGTGCCTAACGTGCCCTTATTTCAACTGTGCTTCTTAAAAAATATTTTCCTCAACTGTCCGCTATTTCACCGAACCGAACCAAACGGACGAAAACAAGAACGCGGGATGTGTTTATTTCCTTTCTTGACTTATTTTGCTTTGCCTATCAATCACGCGAGCAAACGCAGGTAATCGGGTGAAGGCCACTGAACCTCCGATATCGAGACAAAATCCTCCTCTTTTCGTTCTGGCAGGCAGCGAACGCTATTCAGGGAAAATGACCGAACCGCACAAAATTGTAACTGACCAGGTTCATGAATAATCTTGAAAATAATAACCATTTGGAAATCGAATATCGCGTTATGGCTATGACAATGTTAGATGCAATTTGATGTGGTTGCAGTTACCAACGATAACACGAAATTTTCGCATATTGTAGCAAATTTTGAAACATCAACTTTCCACATGTCTCAGATTTAATCTTAACACCTCCTGAAAATGACGAGTATTTAACTTTAAAAAACAGACTAATCGCGGAGTTCCAAGATTCTGAAGCACAGCAAATCCGTTAACTTTTATCGGAATTACAATTAGGTTACAAAATACTTAGTTTCCTTTTGAAACAAATGAAAGAGATAACGTCTAACAAAATACATGATGATTTCCTAAGAAATCTGTGGATACAAAGACTTCCTTCCAATATGCACGCAATTTTATCCGCTTCGGGTGCAGATTTAAATCGTCTATGCCAGATAGTGGATAAGGTGTCAGAAATCACAAATAACGCACAACTAACTGTGTGCGCAGCATCAAATAATGAACAAAATTCAGAGTTAAGCTCAGCACTACGCTTAATGACGAAATTCGAGACTAAGCAAGGTGAAAAATTGTCTCGAAAATAGTACAATAAATATCTAAGATAACGTGGTAACCGCAATCAATCAAAAGTAGGCAACGTAATTTGCACACAAATCGTGCCAACAGTGGTTATTATCACCAGAAGCTTAAAGCTGATGTTCGTAAATGTACTTCTCCATGCTCGTTTCAGGCGGAAAACTAAATTCCGCTGCTATTCCGAAACAGGTCATGTATACTGGAATAGCAGCGAATACTTCCAGCAGATTACACATACACTGGTGTGCAAAAAATTAAGGACGAAGTCGAAAAATTAGCATATCAGCTGAACGAAGAGGCAGAGCGGACAGAAAGACCAATCTTGAGATTAAGTAAGGTGATGTACGGTAGCACATGCGCAGATATGCAGGTAGACGTAATGGGGGAGTGTTTGAGTAGTATAAAGCATGTTGTCGGTGTAAGATCAGTATTTCTGGCAAAGAGATTGCACGCCGTATAGCAGTTAAAATCACACCGAGTTGCTGCCTCAGAGAGAAATGGCGAATAATCAATCTGTTAGACGACATCTGGATGCTTTTACCCGAGGTCGAATCATTGGGAAGTTGGAGGAAGGCCGCAGTGTGACAAGTGTGGCTGCAGAGTTCGGAATTGCTCACAGCATCGTTTCACGACTTTGGAGACAATTTCAAACTACAGGAACAGCTATCCGGGGGTTTAGTAGTGGTCGTCCACGAGGAACCACACCCGCAGATGACCGGTATATTGCCTTACAGGCCAGAAGAAACAGGCGGCAGACAGCGGGAGAAATCGCTAGACACACGACACAGGCGACTGGACGACCGATATCGCGTTTTACCGTGGCCAGAAGACTGCACGGTGGTGGTCTGTTTGCACGACGCCCTGTACGGTGTGTACCTCTAACGCCTGCCCATCGGAGAAGGCGTTCTCTGTGGTGCCGGGAACACCGGAATTGGAGAGACAATGAATGGGGACGAGTACTCTTTACAGATGAGAGCAGATTTAGTCTGAGTTGCGATTCTAGACACATACACATCTGGACAGAGCGGGGAACACGCAATAACCCCTTCAACATCATCAAAAGGGACTGTTTTGGAGGTCGCGGAGTTCTCGTTCGAGCAGACATAATGCTTGGTAGCCGGACCGACCTTCATATCTCCCAAGGAGGTTCGTCACCTGGGACTGCTATTGTAACGAGGTTCTTCTTCCTTACATGCGTCTTTTCACAAGGGCTATGGGTCCTCAGTTCCTCTTCATGGACGACAACGCTCCACCTCATCGCACAGTTACTGTCGAAGAGCTGTTGGAGAGTGAAGATATTGAACACATGGATTGGTCGGCAAGGTCTCTGGATCTAAATCCCGTCAAGCATGTACGGAACTTACTAGGGAGACCCGTGGCAGCACGTAACTTATCGCCAGTAACGATTCCGAAACTGCGATTGGTGCTACAAGAGGAACGAGCAGCAGTGTCTCAACAGCTCATTAACAACCACATATCCAGCATGCACAAATGATGTGAAACCTGCCTAGCAGTCAGGGGAGATCATATCCCCTATTAAAGACCGGATGTTTCTTGCTGGACACCCATCACAGGGATGCTTCGGCCTTCAGTCGCATTGCGCTCCATGCTACTTTTTCAGTAAAGCTTCTTTTTATCCCTCTGATTTCTCTTTTAGTAAGTGTTGCTTACATTACTCATGTCCTTACGTATTGGGGATCTTACGGTATTAAATGTGTTGATTTGGAAAGCTTTTGTACAAAGTTATATTGAAAAAACCGTCTCGTCCTTAATTTTTGCCCCAGTGTATACTGAGTTTCCTTTTCGACATGCATGCTAAAATTTTTACTAAAGGCCTAGAAAAAGGAAAATTTTTTTAATACTTATCAAATCGTACTATTTATAACTTAGAAGACTTTAAATGTCTTAAAATCAGCGAGACGCCGAAGCCAAATGTAAAAATATTTTCATGATTATTATTTTTCAGCATGTTGTGAAAGCTGCCACATGCACGTGTTTCCTTTCTGAATAAAAATGACTTAATGATGTAAATGATTAAGTAACTATCAACATCTCAAATTGTGCTCAACGTCATTTGCAGCATCTGAAGCTATTGCGATAAAGAGGGACAAATTTTTTCATTTTTCTAAAAACTTCTAATAATTCAATTACAGCTGTTTGCCAATGTTCAAGAAATGTTTTAAAAGCAATTTTGCCATTAAGTGATTCTAGAAAAGAAAAACTTAAGACCATTTAGAAGAATTTTAAGAAGTCTTGCTGATAAGAAAATGCCTTTATATAAAAAAAAAGGGCGGGTATTACTTCATAAAGGAGAGAGATTTCTTAGTTTTCTCATTCCAGCAGCAGTTTCAGTATTAAATACACTCATCCATGGAGCAAGCTAAGAAAATAGTTATTGTTCCGAAAGACTGAATCAAAAATTTATTGGAGATTTTTTTAAGTGATATGTATTAAACCTCGAGAAGAAAATACTTATCATAAAATGAGAAACCACAATTTATTTTAAAATTTTGAAAAAATATAACTTTCTCTGCAGATGCGAAACCTAAAGAAGAGGAAAAAGTAGTAATCATTATAAAATAAGTAGCTGAGACAGAAATGAATGTAAAACATAGCATCGATTCTTTGGAAAGTCTTATACTTCAAAACATGTCTGAGAAATCCAAACGCACGGCTGAAGGCGTACTAAACTTCGTAAGAAATCATTCATCTACAATGTCATGGAATGCGAAAGGCAAGTTAGTACACAGACGAGATAATTATACATAGTACTAATGTCGCGGAATGAGTGGTTGCCTTTTAAAAAATCATAAAAATCAACCTAAAGGTCAAGATATATTTCATCGAGCTTTAATTGAATTTGGCATGCCTACTTCTTTCATAAAAAATAAATACCTGTTATCAAAATGTTTACCTTCACAAAGAAAAGCTAACAGAAAGTCGTCCCCCGCATTTCTAAACGGATGTCAGCACACAGAAATATAACCTGGTTGACTTATTAATAAATATTTTTTTGATCTTCAGTTGTGTTATTTTTTTTTCATTATTTAAAAAAAAATCTATTATCTGAGAATGTAACATGTTAATGTACTCAGAATTTAAAAGAAAACAGCTTTCAGGCAGAAAATGAAATGTAAATTTTATTAATTTAAAACTTAAATTTCTTATTCTTTCAATAAATTGATAGTTTTAAAAAAACAAAGTTTTATAAAAAAATTCTAATTTCAGACAAAATGTTGAAGTACAAGATATTCTGCTGCATCAGAGTTCTTTTATCACTTATAAATGAGTTGATTACCTTCCTTCAGTGCAAATTATTTTCTTACACCCAAGAAATGTTTTAGCTACAACAGCTCATTCACTCTTAGAATCTATAATGCCTTTGCATAGATAGAACAGTAATAATGAAAAATTTCGTAAGATCGCTCTACACAATCACACAAATCATGACCACAGTATGGAAATGTTTCACAGATCATCGCTTGTTTAAAAGGCATACGGCCTGTGAAGCCTTTACCAGTTTCGAATGACGTGAAAGAAAAAGAGAAGAAAACCAGGGTAATTTTAATAACTAGAATCCTCTGGCGCAATTTCGTCCATTTTTGGCCGGGACAAAAAATGGCGGAGATGGAAATGTTTCTTTAAAATAATGAAATTTAATGTAACTGCAGTAATCACGTGGTGCGAGAGACCTCGGTGCCTTCGGGGATGTAGTTGCTTGCTCGTGTCTTCATCTGTTAGCACCAATGAGAAGAGCAACAACGCACGAGTTTCGCTTGCCCTTGAAGGTGATAAGAACCTTGGGATTTGAGTCTGGGTCAGTTTTATGCGAGTCAAATTCTCTACTACTAGCGCAAAAGAGCTCCCGTTCGCTGAGTTCAAGAATTCCGACGCTTTCAAATTTGCGAGCGCTGAGCGGCTCTCGAGATCGCTACATACTCCCCCTCTCAAGCATTTGCCATCGCCACTCAATGCTCGCAAATTTGAAGGAGTCAGAATTCTTGAACTTAGCTCATAACCAATATGATCTATACTTTGATAAACGTAATACAGGTTTAAAGAAGTTTGACTGATTTTAAAATTAGCAGCTAAGCTTCCAACAGTTTTATTTGATGGGTAATGAATAAAATATAATATGATACTTCTAAATGCATAAGAAAAGGTAACAAAAATTAAACGGTAGTTATGTACTATGAAAATTTCCTTACTCTTCATTTTAACGAATTATAACTACAGTATATAACAACAAGTTCTGTACTTCTAAACTTTCAGAATAAAATATTTGGCAGAATTTATAAGATGTACATTTCTGAAAATAAATTTTATTAGAATGGTTCTTGAAACCGTTGGTTAAGTAAAGAAATGGTAAAAAGAAACGTCTGTTAATATAAATTATCCTCGTTATAATGAAGTAGGAACAGCATATCATTTCCCTTTTATATCTACCAGGGAGAAGAAGATGTTATGTTTATAAACAAACAGAACAAAAACAGGAAACCTTTCTAAGAAATGTTGAAATTATAGAGAAGAGAAAAAACAATAAATGAAATTAATGATAAAGCTAATTTGATAATGGGAGATATAAATTTGTACCTACGAATGTGATTTGCAGACTGAAACACAGATAATTTTTGCTCTTAATTTATTTTTAAAACTCATTTTTACACACTATCTTTCCTCGACAAATTGAAATACTCTAAAATTCTTTGTACATCGAGATAAATCAGAAATAATACATTCTGTTGTTTATCCTTAGCATCGTTTAAGCAGAAAACAGATGCAACAATATCCACATACGTTTGAAGTAACACTCTGGCAAGGAACATTATTCCATTTTACATTACTGATTTGAAAACCATAAACCTATGGAGGCATTCCATATGAATCGAAGAATTCGGTTTTTGAAGTGTTTTTCGATGAACCAGGAAACCTGGAATCTGGGATCATAATTTTTCTACTGACCTCAGTTTCTAAGAGGTTTTATACTAAAAAATTCCAGAGGCAGAGTCAAGCGTTCGATAGAAGTCGTTACTTTGGTTTTCTTATTTAGCGGCATTCTTGATTTGATCTCTGGCACTGCCATCATAAAGCTGATAATTTGCATTTCTTTCAGTAATTTAATTATTTGAATATGCGGTTACACTATTTACATTTAGATTAATTTATAACTTAGAAATGAATGCTTTATCTGAGTATACAATATGCGATCACGCGGTAAGATTGATGAATTGGAATTGGTTCAGGTTTCGAATTAGTAGAACTTCTATGTTTTGCACACTACATGGATAATAATAATTGAATAATAAAAATAAGCAAAGTCCGAATAACCTGCTTTGCCAAGTGAATTTCGCAATGTCCACAGCTTGCTTAGCAAAGCAAGTAATGTCTATATCCTGCTTTGTCGGGAATTGTAATCACAATAAGATTCAATCTTGAATAAAACCAATAATATGTACATATTTACATGTGCCTGCCACTAAGGCGGAATTGTGTGGATTCCTCGGTCTTTTTACTGTTTTCCACTGTTGGCTCGTAGTCTGTTATTGCTTGGTTGGCTCTGTAAGGTGAGTTTTGCATATTTTCGATGAAGTTATGCGCGGTGTTTAGAATTTGATCATGAACTGGTTTTTATTTTCAATTCCTTGTGGATGTGGGAATTTCTCACAAATCATAGGGCTATGGCTCCAAGAATTTTGTTTCGCAGCATGTTAATCTTTTGTCTTTATGTTTCTTGCGCGATGGCCCAAGCAGGGACAGCATATAAAAGTATTGGCCGAATCAAGATTGAGTACAGAGCTCTTTTTACACGAATGCCTAATTTAGATTTCCCGTCTTTGAGGCTATAAACTGATTGGCTATAAATGCTGCATTTTCTTTATCAATAACAGATTTACACGTTCCTGTTGTCAGTCACTCCAAATCCACGAACCCGTAAGAACGCAACAATACCAATGCCATAATTACAGACACAAAAATCGCGTCCTTTCAAATTCCTGGCTTTTGAAGAAAAGATACATTTTGGTATTTTCAGCTTTCTTCTGCGTTTTCCTTTGCTTAACATATCATGCACTTTCCTTATAGCTCTCTGAGCTAACGTTTTGCCCGCTTCTCGAGTTCCTTCTTTAATTGAGAGTTCAAAATCTTTCCCCGGTAACACATCGCTTACGATATATGTTCCCATCCGCAAAGGTTTTTTTCCCTACTCTTTTCGTGCCTTTGATAAAGAACGGCATCCCGAGACCACACGTTTCTAGAAAAGAAGTTCCTTGATAAAAAGGAAGCCCAGCTTATGAAAACTTTTATTCCACGTAACATGGAATAAAAGCTTTCATAAGGCTTTCTGGAACAGCTGTAGTAAACATACATCTTCTTTGAAGTCTGTGTATGCTTCGAATGTTAGTTTTTGAGTTGTGTGTTTATACTTGTAAAATTGTGATATACTTCATAAAATTTGTTTGATTCTGAAATGCGAAACAAGCCTCACATTGCCTCTTTCGAATGTACTAGCTGCCCTGAGTTAAATTGATAATGGGGATTTTTTCGGATTTGCGAGATGCCGAAACGCGCTTTTCATGAATTATTGATGGTTGTATGAAGAGATTCCAATTTCCCTTGAAAAGTTGGGATTTTTCTATGGAACCGGCAATGATGCTTCTGTTTTATTCTTCTGCTCTATTAAGATTATTTTTCCACAACAGTGCATTTTAGCTTTCATATTGTGTTCTTTTTGGCCAATTTTTACAACAATAGCACAATTTTGCTTTCTAAATTTCATTTTATATTTCCTAGGAGATAATTTCTTTGAGAATTAAAAGGAGTTAGGGGCTAGTTTAAATTATAATTTTGATTTACATATTTTTTATCTTACATATATACATATATTTATTTATTTATTTATTTATATATAATCGAAAAGTAAAGGTCGGAACGAAAATGAATACAATTCCTATCTACATATGTATATGTAAAATATAAAAAATACGATGGATTTGCTCTACGCGAGCAGGCAACTTCTAATTAACTTTCCCCAATTTCGGGATTTTCAGCCTAGACCTCTTCGAGAACATTCTGGCATGTTATATAACCGCTACTATAAATTCCGATTCGCGCCATTTTTTTGTCAGAGTGCTTCCTTCCATCCCTGCTGCCTTTTGCATCCTTCTTCCCTTTGTTATAATAGTTATGACGTCAAAAGCCCAAATTTAATCTCATTTAATTTAAATCATTATTGGATATGTAATTTGGAGAATTGTATCTAAGAGAAAAAATGATCTGCCATTTGAATTGAATAAAGATATGGAGTTTAAATATAAATTCTTCTGTGTCGTCACTTTGCTGCATTCCACACAGCCAAAATAACACCCGGACTCTGATGTGACCTGATTGCCCAGCTTCGTCATTCCTGTGCCCATTTTCTAAATTATCATATATATAAGCAAAATTTATAAGTACTGAAGTGAGAACACTGAGCGTAGAAATGCAGAAATACTGATGGCGTAGGTACTTGATAACATAGAATTCGTAATGACTGAGAAACTTGACAGTTGAGGCGGTCTTAATTCCATTTTTATTTAAATTTACATTTATAGCCACAGTTCACTTGGCACTCTGATCGTACCTATTTTCAGAATATTTACATTTTTGAATACTATTATGATAGGAAGAGAACAGTAGCGAAGCGAAATAGCGTCCAAGCAGCAACAGGGATACAAGTGAAGTACTCCTTTATCCAATATGGCGGCTCACCATAGAAGGAAGGTTTTGGTTTACGTTAGAAAGGTTTTAATTCTCAGAGTTTAGAGTACCAATTAACTTATTAATTACTTCTTTAGAGCCATCATCGTTACGCAAGCTTTGTGACATAGACTAATCTAGAAATCACGCAGTCCAAAAATGTTGTTGTTATTTTTTAAAATAAAGAAGAAATGACCAAATTAAAAAGGAACAATTAAAAGGCTATTTCTAAATTAAATTATAAAGCTGATTTGCGTAATTTTTATCTTGCACAGACACACACACATGCATGTATATATACATAACAAATAAATCAAACAAATTAAAACAAACAAATTAAAACAACAAATTAAAACAACAAATTAAAAAACAAATTAAAACAAAATTACATATAATTATATATATATATAATTTTGTTTTAATTTGTTTTTTAAAAAATTTATTTTGGACAAATCCCAAATCCTATACTTAAATTTGGGAAAGTTTTGCTTCGTTATGAAAAAATAAAATTAGACGAAGTTTGAAGACAAAAATTTACCGGGATATTTAATACCCAAATTTGCAATTTAGGAAATCATTTTTAACTTGTTTTGTGGGACTGGAAATTCAAGTTAGAATAGTTCATGGAAGTAAGTTGAAATGGAGTGCAGCAAAAAATGTTTATAATTTAATAGGTGATACCAGGAAGTCATGTGGTGTCCACACCAGATTTTTTAATCAGATATATTTAACCAGATATACAATTGCAAGAAAGAAAGTTGTTTTAAACCAACTCGCAGACACCCTTTTTAATAATATCTATGGCAACATCTGTAGTAAATACAGAAAAAAAAATTACCAGTTTTATATTTAAAAAAGAAATTACATAATAAACATTCTTTTCTCTTTTAACTTTAAATAGTAAAATTTCTAACAATAATTTTTATCTTGTATGCAAATTTTTTATTGATCATGCAAATATTTTCCCCCTTTAATTGTACTAAATAAGTTAATAATAAAATTTTATGATTAATGAATCATTATTAGAGTACCAGCAGTAATAGCATAGTCAGAGCTTAAATTGCGCCGGAGCCCATCGGAGATCGGCTCCGGTGCTTCTTACTTTTGGGAAAAAATCATAATTCTAGCGGGAGCGCGCCGGAGCCCCAAATGAGAAGGCTCTGGCACTTCTTTAAAGTTGTTAACAACTTCAGAAGAAATCTGATCTCGAAAATTTTATTTTTACTATAAAATTATATTAAAAATCGATTCTAATTTCTGAATGCATGCTTCTATTTCCTTGGGAAACAAACCCTTGGACAGAGATTTTTAAGGAAGGAGAAGCCCTCACCAACAAGTGAAAGGCTTATTCTCAAGAACGTACAATGAATTTATGACAGAGGGTAAATTTTTCGTCCAAAGCTAGTATCTTTTCTCAGAAAAGAGCACCTGCAGATGAATATACGCAACGAAAAGCAAACCCTCTAAGGAAAAAAAAAAAAAAACTTTTTATCTAAAGCGCGTGGAACTGTGCATCAGAGAAATTCTAAAGATGTACTCATTTTAAAATTATTTTAATTATTTTGCGATATTGCTGTTGAACTGAATTTTATGGTTTATTTGCGAAGAACATGATAATTAATAAATAAAGGTAACACACAAAACTTTAAAAAAACGCCCCTTTGGACGTAATTTAAAATCTGAAACCTTTCAGATTCCCCCCCCCACACCTACAGGTCATCCGTTAAGATTTTCTCCATATTCTTTTATTGTTTATAGCATTTTATATATTTTCATTAGTGATGCTTAAAGCATTTTAACATTTTTTGATTGGTGAGCTGGAAAAAGAATCATCTTCATTTCTGTCATCTGTTGAAGTAGTTCATTATCTTTGGCGCTTAAATTAAACCGGAAACCAGTTGAACTATTTCTTACTTTTTGTGAGAAATTGTAATTCCTGCCGAAATCCCCAAATAAGTCAGAGCACAATACTTAATTTTAATATTTAATTATTTACCTTTTATTTTATAACTTATTACACTTTTATTTATGTCTTAACATTTTATTAAATTTTAACATTAATTTTTTAATTATTCCAATCATTAAGTGAGTAATTTTATTAATTAATTATTTAACTGTTTAATTATTAGCCCAAAGGGGCAATTTGCCCAGAAGTGCCATTAATTTCGCTTTGTCATTGCGTAAGTTCACTTTTCAAACTGTTGCCTCCAAATATTAGAGACCTGCATTATATTTAAAGAAATTAAATAATGAAAAATCTGCATTAATGTATGTATGTTTCTCGCACTGTGAAAAACAACGGCACCTAGAGACATCAAATTTGAATAACGTAGTTCTTCATTCGAATATAGGCATCTGAAATCCCAAATTTGGAATCTGGAATTTGTTTTATTACCTGCTTCACATTTTGTCAAGCATTAAAGAAAACTCAACGATTTCAAAGCGAGCAATGGCAACACTGCACAGGAAGGAGAAAAAAACACACACACACACGTTTTTTATCTCTAGCACCCAAGACTGTGGACAGATTTCTGAAGATCTTTAATATTTTATGATATTGCTGTTGAATTGAATTTTATGGTTTAAGTGTGAAGAGCAGGATATTCAGTAAGGTAAGACACAAAAAGTTAAAAAATGCACCTACGGGGCATAATATAAAATCTGAAAGCTTTCAGATACTTTTTAATTAATTATTTTCTTAGCCATTTTATTTATTTGTTTAATTTATTCTTCTTTCTTGACAGTCTTCCATAGGGCTCCAGCACTTCTAATTTTAGAAGTTAAGTCCTGAGCATAGTAATCACCCATAATATTTTAAAACATACTGGAAAATAACAAGAAGTAATGCGGAGTTTATCGTGCTTCCAAAATCAATGAAATGGGATTCCTTTTTTCGGTCCAACGGCTGCTCTTGCCTGGCTACAAAAATACCAGCTGTGCCATATTTTATACAAAATAAATGTATATGAAATATATCTTCAAATTTGTTCTTTCTAGCTTCTCTTCGAAAAGAAATGTTCACTCTGTCCGTCGACTTAGACTGGATTCTTTTTAAAGAGTTTTCGACCGTTACCGATAGATGACGCCACATGTCCGTTTATTTCCTACCTTTAGCAGAAGTGCAGCGAATTGGATTCGTACGTGAATTTTAGGTTGATACTTATTACGGCGCCTTAGGTGTCTGTTATATTCTGGCTTGCTCTTGTCTTCCATCCCTGCGAAGAACGTTTAAAATAATTATTTTAGTAAATGTATTATGAAAAATTCTTCAGGCACTCATCTGTACAGCTTGCAGAATAAGTTTGCATGCCACTCGTATTTTTTAATAGACTAATTAACTGAAAGTTCATGTATTTATACGTCAGGGGTGGCCAACAAGTCGATCGCATGCAATTTTAAAAACAGAAACTGATTACACGGCATGATATATACAGAATGAAGTTATCAATTACAATTAGAGCGGCATTTGTTTACAGGGCGTTTTGTTTACAGTGCACTAGAGTAGAGATATAAATGAGTAGTGCAACTAAAATTATTGTACAAAGCAACCCATGCTTTTGTTAGGTACAGAATTCTGACGATATAGGTACTTTGTTCTTTAATATAGGCCGGCATCAGCGTGGATTTTATCATACTGTTTCCGGCACCTCAAGTAATCTCCGGGTGGGGAAATCGTGCATACATAACCACATAGGAAAATCCTTAGTTGAAGAGAAAATCAACCTCTAGCCCCTTGAGTTGACGAAGGACTGGCAGCCAAGGTATTTGGAAATGAAAATTCGAAGATGATTTTTGGAAGTATGTTAATCGAAAAAAATATCCAAGCATCACCAATGTAGATAATATATTTATTTCTTGTTTCGGATCCTCTTCCCTCTGAGAATCGGCATTTTCCTACTTGAAGTTAGCGAATACTAAACAACGTTACGTGTTAACTAATACACATACTGAATACTCTTTAATAATATTTTTGTCAAGATGTACACCTAATTATGATACCTTAGTTGACAAATGCAAGACATGCAAATTCAATATTCTCATGAAGTAATAAAATATATTCTTTTTCTGTTTTTCTCTTTAATTTTTTGCTAACATTGTCGATCAATAATTTTGTTGCTTCAGTTTATCTGGAAATTTAAATTTTAGTCCATAAACTGTTTCTTTTGTAATGTAAAATACATGTATAATAATAATTTAACATATTAAGTACTTTACACCCCTCTCGCCCTCTATAAAATACGCCTGTGACAACGGGTCGATCGCGATGCATTTTTTAGAAAAAGTTGGCCACCTTTGTTATACGTGATATAATTTATTTTTTCTTGGTGGATAAGGAAAGAATGTTTGGTAAGGAGAAGCATAATTTAAAGGTAATTTATTATTGTATATTTGTTTGAATCTGCAACAAATTCAATTTTTCCTCCCCCCCTCCATTGATTGGACGAGGGATCTATCTTTAATAATTTTGCGAGTACTTCCACTAGTACGTGTACAGTGTGACTAATAAGTACCCTTTTCCTGCTCGAAATGATAACTTCAAATTATATTTTCTTAAACCCCTTCCATAAAATGATAATATGCACTAATCCCTTTAATGATTTTAAACATGTTACTGAGATATGACTATTAAATGACTTAGTCATTTTTTTAAAATTTACATCAACCAAACATTTTTTTTAATCATTTACAGTTGGGAACTCTTAAAGGAATATAGCAATTCATTTTAAATTAGGCAGGAAAACAACCTTTGTTTACAGTAGAGGTTGAAGGAAAAAAAATAAATAAAAAAGAAATTTTTTTTTCTTAAAATGTACGCCAAATTAAGGTTGCTCTTTTATTAATTTTAAATCTTACATTAGCATGCTTCTTTTCCAAATTTGTAGTAATTTATATTTGCTTTACCACTGTAATTGTAGGCTTTTAATTCCTGCGTATAAAATTTTCTTTTTAAACTATTAGAGTCATGAAACCGCAAAGACATTATTAAACTTCATAGCTGCTACCGTTGTATTTAAAATTTTAAGAACGAACAATTGACTTGTTTTCTACGCACTAGCTGCAGATTAGTAAGTTCATTGAACATTCAATAGTTCGACTCGGATTTAAATACCGATGGACGGGCTGGCTGTATGAGGGTTTTCGTGGTTTTCCCGATGTGTAATGCGTATTATGAGCCAGTTACCCTTAGCAAATCCTTCACGGAGATGTTCATACTCTTAGATATATGTCTCGCGTACGCTTTACCGCAGTACAAATAACCTAACCTAAATCGAATTGTTTTCTGTTTCACTTTAAAATCGATTCTTTGATAATCTATATAGTGGAAAAAGGAAAATAAATATAGTGGGCAGTTCTGTATCTCCTCTTTTTTTAGTAAATTTTTTATATCAGTATTATTCTTTTCCTGAAATGTTAAAAATATCAAGATAATCTTTGCCTTTGGTTTGACTTTTCATCAGGGAGAAAGAAAAAATTTCTTCAGTTTTCTATAGGAAAAGTACGTTTACTATGGCATACCATGGCCTTTAGAAGCAATACAGCACATACAGCGATGTGTAATGCTTTCAATTATGCGGTCTATCAGTTCCATAGGAAGCGAGAGCCATTGCTCTTGCAGAGCAGTTGCAAGCACGGCAAAGGTCTGAGGGGGCGGATTGAGAGCAGCTAGACGTCTCCCTAAAGCATCCCAAACGTGCTCGATAGGATTAATGTTCGGGGATCGAGCTGGCCACTCCGTGCGCATAATTTTTTCCTGTTGAAGATACTCATCTACGATGCGAGCCCTGTGTGGTCTTGCGTTGTCGTCCTGTAACAGAGAAGCGTCACCTATTGCTCCGGCATATGGGCACACATAAGCATCAAGTTTGTCATCTCTATAAACCTGAGCATTCACGGTTCCCCTTGGAAAGACATGGAGGTCTGTGCGTCTACCCAAAGAGATGCTACCCCAAACACAGACACTGCCTTTTCCGTGTGCATCTCTTTCACGGATGTTTGACGTATGATAACGGGTTCCAGGTCCTCTCCATATCAAATAACGCCTACTATTGCTGTCTAGACTAAACCTAAACTCATCCGCAAAGAGAACAGCCCTCCATTGATTAGGCGTCCGGTGGACACGCTTCCGTAGCCACTGCAAACGGTCCCTCCTATGGCGTGACGTAAGCGGCACGCAAATGGCTGGTCGCCTCGCATACAGACCGCCTCCGTGAAGCCTTCCACGCACAGTTGATGTTGACACAAATCTTCCGGTGGCTTCAGCAAGGGACGATCTAAGAAGACTCGGAGTAGCGGTTCTATTCCTGCGTGCACATAATGTCAAATATCGGTCATCGGTGCTCGTCGTAGCAGTTGGCCGTCCTTGGCTGAACCTCCTAGATGCCGAATCTGTAGTTTGAAATTGGCTCCAAAGTCTATGAATCCACAGAAGGACTCACATTTAGCCATCTGGCCACTTCTGTTTGACTTTGTCCTACCTCGAGTCGCCCAATGGCTCTCCATCGTAGTTCTGTAGGCAAATGATGCCTGGAGGTCATTGTTACGAATTAGCTATCTTAAATTTCTGATGTCACTAACACTGAAATATGTGGGCTTTCTCTCAAACATGGGCTTTTATGCTCCTCGCAGATGACGGATTCCGAGTGCAGCGCCACTAATTTGCCTATTGCAGTTTTACTCAGCTACTGTTACTTGGCAACATATTCAAATTTTACACTCTTTGGCTTATTTTTGAAGGAGTTTTTTTGGTGATTTTTCCTTAATTTATGATAACCAGTGTATTACTAATTTTTTCAAATAATATTACACTGGAAGCATTGTTTCACAGTTTCGGAGTCAGTAAATAATTTCATTTATTTGGGAAAACATAAAAAATTTTCTATGACAGCTGTATTTTGTGAAATCACTACCGACATTTTTTATATTTTGTTGTTGCTGCAAAGATTTCTTGCAGAAGTTAGCTTTTCATTTCTTGTTCATGATGTGCGCATATTTAAATTTTAAACACATTACTAAAGTGCTGAGTAAATAATCCTGCAACACAGTTACAAAAGAATCACAAGTTATAGTAAATATGAACTATTTATTTAAGAAAAAATAAGCATTACTCAGCTTGAGTAGAACAAAATAGGTTGAAAACTTCGGGCTTTAAAAATGAATTAATAAGATATACACTTAGGTATCAACACAATCATCTTTCCAAAACTTGGCGATGTTATGCAAATGAAAAGGTATTAACTTATAGATACTTATAGGACTCAAGTTGACCTTTTCGCGACTTTTTAAAAGAAAGTGCCTAATTCTTGGTATTTATCGTAAGTGGGGAAACATTATCAACATATCAAAAGAAAACATATTTAAGCAATTTAAAATACAAATTCTAATTAATAAGTGAAGATTATGTGATGCATTAAAAGATTATACACATATTTTCGAAATCATCCTGTAGTTTCTTGCGCTTTTTTTCTCCCCATGTACACAAAGATCTCTTTTCGCGTAAAAAATATCAGAAAATTGCTTAAAGTCAGCATTGCACACAACCTCGGCCAGCTATCTACCAAACGCATGCCATTATTCCCTTTAGCTATTTTACGGCTAAATACTGGGGAAGTAGTGTCGGTGAGAGCGAGTTTGTGCTGGTTCAAGTTCGGTCTGCTCTTAAATGTTTTTTTATTTCTTAGTAAATACCCATTTTTTTAATACAATTTTATGTAATTCTGAAATAATGTAGGATATATTTACAATTTTGAGTAATGTTGTACATTTTAACGAATATTTTTTAAAAACTGGGTTTTTAAATTTGTTCTGTGTTTACTCCATTAGCGAGTTTGTAAGTGTTTAAATTTTAATTTAAAGGTTTTTTGAAATCTTCATCTGGCTTTTATATGCCGTGCTTTAGTATTTTATATCATTGCAGTGCATTTGTACTATGTCTGTACTTATATTTTTGATTTTATGTATCATTTTGCACATACAACTACTAGGCCTAATGAGGAGACAGTTACGCCGGAAAACCAGGACTCTCTTACCGGGCGTTCTCAAAGGATCGCCTTACATAGGCCAGTATCATCCTGGCCCCCAGAGGCAATCCTTGGGGCCGCGATCCAACCGGTGAAGCCGACGAGCCCCACTAAGTCGAAGAAATCTGAGTCGAGATGCAACGTCATGCGGCATCACCCGACTTCACCAATAGGGGCGTTTCCCCTCGGACGACCAACAAAATCTGACAATATAGCTCCACCACAGACAAAGGAACAGACACGACAGTACCAGTACGATTCCTCCCAAGCCTCAACCAACTTAAGAATAAACTCGGGCTCTAGTCCTGTGAAGTCAACTTATATACCCCCGTAGTTGAGACTGCCTAAGTACAGATCCTAGCCAGAACTTCCCAAGAGTTCTCCTGAGCCAGCCCCCGGCGGGAACTAATGAGGAGATAATACTTTCCTCTAGAACTTTGAACTTTCAGCCATAAAATTTTGGCGCACAGTAACGTATTTCTGCTCGATGAGAGTGGAAGTTCTGCCCACCTTTTGGGAGCCGTATTTCCGAGTCTTTTTGTCCGTGGCCGATTTCTTTGAATTAAAGTTTCAGCCCTTTTAGGATTTTATACGTTTTAATGCTATTTATTAGATAACGACTATAAAATTAGATTTTTAATTTTTACAAGTCTCATGTTTTTATTTTAATTTACCATTGTCTCAGAATCATTGTGTTAATATTTCTGAAAGTTGCAAGAAAAGCTCTCATTCAAAATGAAAATCAGCTTTGAAAAAGGTAAAATAAATGGAGATATACTTACAACTCTCAAAGAAATGAACAAAGTTGTGGACGCAGTTAGGGAGAAAATAAGCTCCAAAAATCTAATAAAAGCGCTCTTCGAAAGATTGAATCAAATTATAGATTGGGTAAATATGACTAATTTAAGGATTATGGAATTGGAAATGGTCAAATTTAAAGAAACTGGATCATTTGATTAGGAAAATTGGTTAAACAAAAAATATGACTGAATATCGTGGAAAACATTTTGTAGACTTGAAGGAGAACGAGCAAATAAAAAACGAGACAGAAAGAGGAAATAAGATCAAGAATAAAGAGCCCGTGAGCAGAGAAATTGATGTATATGATGATTTCGATACTAATTTATCTCCGTAAAAACTGGGAATCAACGTTCTTATCTTATACTGTAGAAAAAATTGAGATCTCGTTGTGCGACTGGGGAACAAAGGGAAAAAAACACACACACACACACACACACACACAAAAACAACAATTTTATGAGGAAAAATTTAACACGCTGTTGAGACAAAATGAAGACATTTTATTAGGCCTAAAAATAGCCTGTTATGTTAGTGATATTCTCCCTGACAATAAGTTAATAGACAGACTGAAAACTGATTATTCAAGTGAGGGGGGTGTATATGCCCTTTGCTTCAAATAAAGGCCACTAAATGTGCGCTGTGACATCGAGTAATCCAGGTTCCACCAAAATGACAGAGAGAGAGATTATTGATCCGAAACGCTGCACTAACTATCTAAGATTTGGCCATACAAAGAAGTTCTGTAGAACGAAGTCGTATATGGATTGTGCTCCCTTCAACATAAGAGGAAGGCTAGGCTTGTTGCACAGGCAATCCTGCGTAAATTGTAAAGAGGTAAATCTGAAATACGGCTTGAATTATAAAAGACGACCATAAAGGGCTATCTCGAGACTGCAAAGTCTTACACGATGAGATTTAGTTTATTAAAGACCATTTAGATATTTGAGTATTTCCTAGTTTAAATCGATCTTATTATGGCACTGCGGCCGGGACCTTTTGTATTTGATATTGTTTTCACTTCACTGTTTTAATAAAGCCTTTTCATCTGACGGGTCTTTTGTAGAGTGTTTTTACTTGAAGACAAGACTTTCTGATTTTATCATATATACAGAATTCTATCATAAATTTAAAATTGTAATAGATAAAATGCCTGTACAATTTTATTCATTTTAACTTGAGAAATTTACTGTTTTCTAAATATTATTGGACTTTTACGAATTTCAATGATTATTTTATGTATAAATCTTAACCTTTGCCACGCTGTAGTTCAGCTCTCTGCGATAGATAAAATACTAACACGTACCCCTGACACAATCCATATACAGGAACCATATTATATTAAGAACATCCTTGTCTATACAAATTAGGACTGAAGAGTAGTCTAAACAAAAGTGGGAAGAACAACCATAGTAGTTGCAAATACGAACATTGATTTTGTTGCCTATTGGACCACAGAGGTTATTACTTTAATCATCGCAAACATTAAGGTTACTACCCTTGGCAAAATCTGCGCCTACGAATCACCAGCAGATGAAATAAAAATGCATACTTATTCAAATTAGAGGAGACTTTAACTTTGTATACAACCTATATGATTTTAGGAGATTTTAATGCAAATCAGTTTTTATGGCAGGCAGACGTGATTGATGCCAGGGGCATATTAGCATACTATTTTGTTTTATACAGCAGTATTTTACTTTTTAATGATTTTAACTCAAAATCGACTCTGCTGTCTGGTGGGAGTGGGATATACGAATTTATTTCACATATCATCGAATGTGAACTAGACTAAAACTTGGAACTATTAGTATAGTCTCTCCATGACCGCAGATATTTTATTTTAGAAACAAATAAGAAGTCAGCCTTCTAGTTGGTATAAATACATTAACAAATTTCTTTTGGGTGAGGCAGGGAGCGATACTTGAACATTTGAAACATTTGAACTACATTTGAAAGATTTAAGAATGCGCTTATTAATGCGTTCCTTATTGTAAAAGATAGGGCTAAGCTCGAGTAATAAGTTTCATTTTAAATTTGAAGAATTAACTCATTTTATCTTGCGGAAAAACCAAATTTTTAATTTGTTGTACGGAAAAATTTTGATAAGGAGATAATACAGATTATTTTACCTAGGTTGCCGCTTCAAACTCAAGATTTCTTTTCATTAAGAAACCCAATGACACTTGAGAATCTGAGTTCGCCATAAAATTCGAAATCAAGCGCGTGGCAGAAAAGACACGCATGGCAGAATGTGGTGAGAGGCCGAATGGGCAAAGTTTAAATCTGCACCTCAGCGAAGGCCACAGTTTGTCTAGAATAAGCATTTTGATAATAGACAAAAAAAAGAAACTCAACGGTGAGTGGCGGCAGTGAAAATGGAGCGCAAAAGAGAAAACAAATGGAAAGCAATAAGAAAAATTTAAACTAAGCAGGGGCACTGGAGCTAAGAGGGTGCAATTACCCCGGAGGCAAGAATAATCCCCCTAAAATTCAATTAAATACTGTAATTATTAAATATTTGGCATGACCAATAGTGCAGGTATTGCTAGTGTCCTTTGCATTACTAGACTCTGGAACTTATCGTAGTTTTCTATCAGAAAAATTTTTCCGTAAATAAGTTAGAAGGTAGAAACTATTCGACATGGCTGGAGCAAAAGTTATTGTCGCTCAAGGAAAGCAATGGACATGCATAAGTAAATAACTTTGCATGCTCAAGTTAAAAATGAACTGCAAAAGGTCGCATTCCTTGTCCTGAAAAATATTCAAGCGACCGTAACCTTGGGTATGAATTTCTTAACAGCGGTGGGCGCGAAACTGAACTTTGAGGAACCCACTCTAAAACTGGATATGAAGAAATTGGAAGACGGAAGGGCACAGCCACCAGTGATTGATCTGAACCATTTTAAGTGCAGAAGAAAAAGGAAAGAGGGAGAGTTTGTTAAGTCATTTTGCTACCATATTTGATGACTAACATGGCCACCTTGAGATTGTGAGCCGTGGCACTGATACCGCAACGCGGCCCCTGTAAGAGCAAACCCTATTGTTACGACAAAATAAAGGAACAAACTATAGAAGAGAATATTCAGGAACTGCTAAAGTAGCCCTTAGCTGGGCTGGTGGTTCTGTGTAGGAAGAAAAATAACCTTCGGAATACTGACTTTAAAGAGTGGCGTTTAGCAGTTGACTACCAAAAACTTAAACAGTGTGACTAAGTATTGTGTCTATCCCTATCCAGTAACTGAAGAAATCATTCGCAAAGCTAAATCTACTAGGTTATGACTATTTTAGGTCTGACATCAGGGTATTTTCAAATTGGAGTAAAGCTAGAAGACGTTCCGACAACCGCATTTTTTACAAAGTCAAGCGTTTATTCCCTCCCCCCCCCCAAAAAAAGAGACGGGAAGCGCAAGTACAGAATAAAATTGAAAAAGAATAAGAAGGAAACCAGACTTCAGAAGGAGCAAGATTCAAGGAAGCAGCTGAAAGTAAAAGGATCTAGGAGTTCCTACGAACATCCTAAAGGCAACCAACGCACGCTCAAAGTGCGGGAAAAAATTCAAGCGCCTGTTCTCAAGAACATCGAGGGGCCCACACCGAAGATTTTACCGAAGAAGCCACCAGCAGAGGAAATTTCAACACTGCAGAATAGGCCGCGAAAATTCCAGCTAAAAGGTCCAGCGGAAACTGCATGTTTGACATTATATCCTCTGTCTATAAAGCGAGAAGCGAAGCCAGAGAGTCTACGAGAACTTGGAAAAGTGGTAAATTCCGGGAAGGAACCCAGAAGAGGAAACGGAACATGCAACTAGACACAGCCCCAGAGACGAATTAGAGTGCTGCAAGCAAACGTCTACCCGTCGTGGTAAGATTTCGTAAGTAAGGTCGTGGTATCGTAGTAGTCGTCGTGGTAGCAAGCGTAAGGAGAAGTTCCGAAAAACCAAAGATAATTTAAAATTTATTTTCCTTCGTAGACTCAGTTTCTGTTTTATGTGAAACAGTGCAACAGTTGCTATTTATTTTAAATTTTAAATTTTAAATTTTTATTTTAAATTATAAATAGAAGTCATTTCAGTTATTCTTAAGTACCAAGAAGCCCTAAATTTAAATAAGTACTTATTCGCACTGATTTTAAGTTAGTCTAGAAATAGGAATTCGTTTTAGTCTAAAGACTGATGTGAGGAAAATTCGGCGAAACTGTAAAGAAGACTTATGTACATATGATATAAAGTTTAAGCTGAATTTTTTTATTATACACTGCTGGCCACCATAAATGCAACGCCCTGAACAAAGAATGCAAATAACATGAAATTTACAACATGCATTAGCGGAGGTGAGATATGCAATTGATTAGAATATCAGCGCACACGCACATCACGCGCGCCTGTGGCGCCACTTCAAAGCGCTATTTAAGGCTTGGAGTTTTCGACGATTTCAAGTTCGGCAATTATGTTTTTCTTGCGGTTTTTTTCAAAAAAACGATCAATTATGCCTCGTAGTAAATAGCGATCATCGTTTGATCAAGTATCCGAGTTCGACAGAGGAAGGATAGTGGCCTACCGAGAGTGTGGATTATCTTTCAGGGAAATCGGTAGTCGTGTTGGACGAAACCAAACAACTGTAATGCGGATATGTGACCGTTGGATGCAGGAGGGTACGACGGACCGACGCGTTCAATCGCATCCACCTCAGTGCACTACTTTACGTAATGACAGGAACATTGTGCGCATGGCAGTGACGGATCGCTCAGTCACATCACGAACCATAGCTCAGCACATTCAGTCTGCGATGCATCATCCAGTGTCTGCGCGTACCATTCGACGCCGTTTAAGCAGAGTGGTCTGTCCGCAAGACGTCCATTGCTTCGTCTACCCTTGACGCAGAACCACAGACGTCTCCGCCGCCTATGATGCGATGAAAGAAGGATGTGCACGGCAGAATGGAATGAAATTGTCTTTACTGACGAGTCACGCTTCTGTTTGCAACACCACGATGGTCGGATTCGAGTCTGGAGACACCATGGAGAGAGGATGCTGAACAGCTGCGTTATGCACCGCTACACTGCTTCTGCACCGGGTATTATGGTATGGAGAGGTATTGGATATCACTCTCGCACTCCTCTAGTACGCATTGTCGTACTTTAAACAGCCAGCGCTACATCTCCGAGGTGTTGGAGCCAGTTGTCCTTGCTTACCTTCAGGGCTTGCCCACAGCCATATTTGAACAGGATAATGTGCGACCACACGTGGCACTCATTGTCCAAGGGTTCTTCGTCAATCGCCAGATTGAACTGCTTCCCTGGCCGGCTCGCTGTCGGGATGTTTCCCCAATAGAAAACATGTGGTCTATGGTTGCTGAAAGATTGACCCAGATTACACCCCAAGCTGTCACACCAGATCAACTTTGGCAACGTGTGGAAGCTACTTGGTCTGCTGTACCCCAAGAACACATCCAAAGTCTCTTTGAATCAATGCCGAGGCGTGTGGCAGCGGTGATCTCCAACAATGGCGGCTACTCTGGCTACCGATTCTGGAAGAAACCACACTTCACAGAAGTCTATAAATTTAATCATTTGATACTTGGTCAACATGCTATCTACTAAATAAATTTTGTTGTGATATCTGTTGTCTTTCTTGGTGTTGCAATTTGGGTGGACAGCAGTGTAATATATTGTAAATGTTTCATGTAGTATGTAACATTTTCATTTAATGTATGTAACATTTTCGTGTTGCAAACCTTAAAAGTGCTGTTAAATATGTGTTAAAGTACATTAAATGTTTGCATATTTGTAAGAATTTAAATCTTAGAGTGTGAATGAAATATTTAAAGCTAGTAAAGGAAGAGAAATTTAAGTTAAAAGTAAAAGCTAGCGGAATGCATGAAATTAAAGCTTAGGTTCTTCAACCAACACAAAAGTTTAATAACCTTTTTTTTTTTTTTTTGCTAACACATTTTTTTAAAACTTATTACATGCTCCGCCCTTAGGCACTACATGGAAAGGAAGGGATGCCCCGTGGAGGTCTCTTTAAGGGAAACTGGCTCGTATTCACGTTACACATGGAGAAAACCACGAAAACGCCCATGCAGCCAGCCCGTTTGCCGAAACTCGAACCCCGGACTTAACTACCAGTGTTCAGCGGCTTTTACTGCTCGGCCGCTGGTGGGCCTGGATAACACATTAGATGCAGTTTTGCAATTAAGGTATTTCTGATGTTTAGTGAGTCCAAGTTTCTAACATGTAAGATGGGAGTTAGTTGGTAGTGTTGTACAAAAGATACTTGCTTATTCATATCAGTGCATTTTACTGGAGAGCAGTGGGAAAGAGAAATTTAATGAGGATATAAATGAAAATGAATGAAAGTTCTGATAAAAAGTGTATGAAAAGATTTTCATGAAATGTTAAATAAGAAAAAGTTCAGAAAATTTGAATTAAATTGAAGAAATATAACATGTGTTGGATTTTTCTGCTGAAATCCTTTTCCTTCCAGGTGAGTGGAAGAAGATCAGCAGCTGATTTATTGTGAATATAAACTGAAGAAAATTGTTTGATGGTGCTGTAGCTCCTTTATGAACACATATAGATGTGTATGATTAGAATTAAGATAATTGTAAGTCTTGTTGCTCGCAAGAAGTTGGCTCATGTTTATTTAAAAATTTAAGATCTTAACCAGGTTGTTAAAGACCTTCTTTGCAATTATTTAAAATCTGGCAGGAAAAAAATATAAGGATTTATTTATTTTTATCTAACTAGTTACTTTATGTTTGGTACCTTTACTGTCATTCTCCCTTTCCGTTTTCCTTCCAGAATGCTAATTTTATTTCCGGCATATTCAGATGAGATAAAAAGAGATAGCATTTAAAGGGAAGTTTTGGATTATTAAGTCTGAGCGTGTTCCGCCTCCTGAAGGCCAAGTTACTAGTTGAATTTCTACGATAGCTGTCTCTCTTCGATGTTGTTTTGTTCTTGCCAATAATGCTTACCACGCCGGTATAGGTTTCATCCAACTTGTAGGTTATTCATTTCTGTGTAGCCTGTGGCTAACTTAATATTTAACTTAGTTTTAATTCGAATTCGTTGCCTGAGTTTTACGACATAAATACTGGCTGCTTTATGAGCACAAGGAGTGCTTTCTGTTAACTCTATGAGATTCTCTCTTTCTTTTCTGTCTCTTAATAAAAGGGTCATGCTTTTACGCCCTTCTTACGTTTCTCTATTTTCTTACTGGACATAGCGATAAGTCGCTTAGATCCACCAAGAGTGACGATTTAGTTTATACTTCTCAAGAAGATGATTCTCTACAAATTGAAAGAAAGAAGTTATAAGGTATTTTCTTCCTCCTTCCAGCATGCCTTCGTGCTGTAACGGTAGCGCACACAGCGCACTTTCGAGGTCGAGGTTCGAGTCCCGGCGAGAACATTGCTCATTTTTCACGTCTTCTGCTCAAAAAAATGTTAATGACACTATAGTGGCTCCCGAACTAATAAGTGGTGGACAATAATTCGTCACCACCAGGATTTCGCGATTAGGTTCACTAATCCGCATTCGACCTTTAAAAGGGGCAGTTTGTAAAGTATTTTCTTCCTCCTTCCAGCATGCTTTCGTGGCGTAACCGTAGCACACTCTGTGCGTATTCCAGAGGTCCGGTTACTACTGCTAGCGAGGCCATTGCTCATTTTTCATGTATCCTGCTTGAAAATGACTCTACACAGATTCTTGCGCTTAGATTCATGTATATATTCTCTTTTTAGAACTTGATTAAACTGAAACTGCGAATTCCTTGTTTCAACACCTTCCTTAACATATTTTTTATTTTCACCTTCGTTTGAATTAACGTTTTCTATATTTTACATGTTTATCTTTTGGCATGTATTACCTTTATGATTTTGCTCATACTTTCTCGTTTTAATTTTATTTACGTCTGATTTCGAGGAAGCAATAGCTTTGCTTTTTAAAATGAAATCCCTCACTTTTAATTTGGTTATTTCTGTTACAATAAGTACAATATCGTGTAAAATTTTACTTCGATTCATATTTGCTCTTACCTTAGAAAGCAATTGAATCATGTTTATGAAATTGCTTAGTTACAACATATATATATTCTATTAATCCATTTTTGCGACAATCCAGTTTCTGATTCACTCTCCATAGCAGTTATTAACAAAGGTTAATTATTGTAATAAGTCAGCAAACAACATACTGTCAAGCTGTTTTTTTAAATTTCTTCACCTATACTACGCAGCTTTTCAGTCAATTCTGAGACCGCCTCAGTATGTTTCTGCATTTTCAGATTATACATAACAAAATAAAATTGTTTGCGAAGAAACAGTTTTCTTGTTAAATTTAAGCGTTCATGAACTGATCTTAACTTTTGCCATACTTCTTTAGCAGACTTACTGTGTAAAACATGGATGATTTGTGGATCTGAAATATTTAAGCATAATAAATTTCAGTCATTTCAAGGACACATCATCAAGTGCCACAATTCGTTTTAAGTTTTTCTTCAAACACAGCAGTATCTTAACCTCTTTTATTAGAAGTTGTTCTATTTTAATTTTCTGCAAGAAATGGTTCTATTCTCTTAACTATTCAGTTGAAATTGATTATTTTAGAACAGACATTATTACTCGTTACAGTTATTTTTAAACTTTATAACTAGTAACGTCAGCAACAAGGAAATTTTTAATACTTTATGATCCTGGAATTCTACTACAATATACCTTTTTTCAGAATTTGAAACTTGTAGAAGCATGTTCAAAAGCAAATTTCGTTACAAAATTCAGTCTCATAATCATTGATGTGTGCGCATTTAAATTTTAAACACGCTACTAAGAAGTTGAGAAAGTTATCCTTTCGCACAGTTACAAAAAAATCAGAAGTTCTAATAAACATGAATTCTTTATTGAAGAAGAAAGAAATGTTATTCAGCTTGAGTAGAACAAAATAGATTGAAAACTTCAGAAGCATGTAAAATGAATTAATAAGCCATCCAAATGTTGGAAAGAGACATACATAAACTAATTTACTCCTTTCAAATATATCATCAGTTCTACATTTTAGGATGCGTGCTTGCTACAGGAACATTTCGGGCCAGCAGTAGAATGGAGGAATCACTGTTTTCAACTCTTAGCATCATAACTTTCGAGAATTTCCAATGATTTAGATCCTGGTTTGAAATTTTTCAACGGGGATTTTGATTGAAGTTCAGATCAGTTTATCTTGTGACGTGAAGTCTTTTCAAGTCACAGGCTACTATAGTACGTGACTTGAATTGACTTGTAATACGGGAAAAAATCCATTCCTAAATTTCGAATACAGGGAGAATTCCACAAATTGGAGTCCTGGAAGGGATTCCAACGCTTGAGAGTGAGCAGTTCTCATGTGGGCAAATAGCAAATCAGAAGGAAAGCTCAAAATGAAGTTTCATGAACCAGCAGTCGAATGGAAGAAACAGTGTTTTTAGCTCTTTACATAGTAACTTTTGAGAACCACTGTTGTATGTCCTAGTTCAACTCTTTATATCACAATTTTCGAGAATTTCTACTGCTTTATGTTCTAGTTTGAAATTTTGCAGCAGAAATTTTGATTTCCGCTGGATCCATCTGAAAAAAATTTCGAAGTTAAGGACCTTCAAATTTATTGACTCGGTTTTATGAATTTGATTTAGGTTAGGGACCGTTCCTTTCTCATCTCTCCATTTTTCATCTTGTCTTTTTTCTCAGTCTACTTCGCAGATAAATTATAGAGCAAATTTGCTTTTTCAAGCTGTCAAGCAATTTGTTCTGCTTTTGCATGTTCTCTTGATCAACAAAAAACTTAAAGAGACAGGGCCAAGCATACGATAAGTGATCTTTTGCCCACTTGATCTTTCTATGCTGATTGTTACAAGGGCTTATAGAAATGCTTTGAGACTACCTCTGTTTCCTATTTCCGATATCAATTATAGCTTTCATCTCAACGTGTCTGACTTGTAGTAGGACACTTATGGACTCCAGTATTTGATCACATCGAATGGAAATAGCTAGTATATTTTAACGTAGAGGATGCGAAAAACGTCTCTGTGAGAATAAGATAGAAATATAATTAAATTTTGTGTTGAACTTGGGAACAGCTGTAAAGAAACACTTGAAATGGAAAATTGCATAAATATAATGATCAAACATTTAGGTATAGTGCTTTAGTATTTCAACGATGGAAGCGCTCTAAGGTGGGAACTTGCGAATGATTGGCGAAGCACATTCTGAATGGTTATATCTACTGCGGTTATGGAAAACAGCATTGAGCATTCATTGAAAGACAGTGAAAAATGATTATTGTGGAAATTTTGTATGAAGGCAGGAGGAAGAAAAGATCGGATTTGCTCAAAAAACAATAGTTTTGCTTAGGCCAATACCCAACTCAATGTTACTGCTATGGTATTGACAGCAATGTTTGAAATTGATTTGCCACCATTGCACTATACTGAATACAACATAGCTAGAAACAAGCATTTTCTAGGCTAACAGCTACGAGGGAAGAGGCTTTTTTTTTTAGATAAGGAAGTGGAAAGTTTCACTCCGGAATGCTAGAGAGTGAGTCATTGTATTTAATCATTTATTAATTGTTTATAAAATGCCGTAAAATATAAATCTCGGTGAAGAACTCAAATTTAGAAAAATTAAAAAAGGGAAAATAGGTTCTGTAGAAGTAATCCGATTTTGAATAAATGAGCCGACCCCTCAAAACGATTCAATCAGCTTTCAGTCAGCCATGCAAACTGGTCATGCACAAATTTTTGAAAATCTTAGCATTATGTGCTAGTCTTCCTTGATGAATGATCATGTCTTGACTCCCAAGTGCAAAAGCACATTTATTTTATGGGTTTGTTATCCAGCTTCAGATCTTGTAATCTTCCGTTAAAGTACTGAAAACTTTCCCATAGCCGATTTGCGACCCCTAATGAATTGCTTAACTCTGAGAGTTGGGATGTTAAATTTCATGATTTCATAGAGAATATTATTTTTTGGTATCGTCGAAACAATAGTACTCAAATTGGTTTGTTGTATGAAGTAATCTTATTGAACAGTGTCAAATTAAGAGAAACAAGTCAATGAGAAATTTGAAATTAGCCAAAGAAAGCAATCTTTGTTTCACGTAGATTTTGAATACAACTCTGTTGATTTCGAGAACGATCAGATACAGCTCCTATCTCTTAAAGAGCAAAAACACATTTGTGGACTTTTTTTGGTCCTAAAGAAGTTTGATCTGTATCTGATCGCCCTCGAAATCCATAGAGTTTTATTCAAAATTTACTCCAAACCAAGATATGTTTTTCCTTTTTAATCTTAATTTTAAACTGTCATTCGTATTATGTTACTGAATTTCTTGTACATCTTCTGATACAGCTGACATTTTGCTTTTTTCATCTATAAACACATTAATTAACAGATATGTATTTAGTTCATAAACATGTATACGGGAAAGATATGAGGCCTAAGCATACTTGCTTTTGAAAATTCATTGGAAGCTACACCAGGCCTCCGCGTTTCTGATAAAGAACTTTCGGGAAGCATTAAGGTTTATCCTAAGTTTATTAACAGTTATTTTAAGTTTTGTCTCTTTCCTATCTTATTCTAATTTCAGCTTACAATTTCCTGCCAGAAAGTAATTTCAGAAACGCAGTTAATGCAAATGAGTAAGAGTACTATTTAAGTCGATGCTTCGCCGACTTCTACAGAGAGAGTCTGATTTCCTGACTATCGTGCGTTTGCCTTTTGGCTACATTCTCTCTTAGCTACTACGCTCGGCCATACTTTAGGCCCTTACTTGGCTTCGCCGGTTAAATTAATACTTAGGGGCCATCTACTTAGATTTCCGATAGCTTCGGCTGTACATTTCAGATAGCTTTAGTTAAGCTTAATTTAGTTTAAATTCATGGTTATTTAAGTTCAAGCCCAAGTAGAGGCTTTGTGTATGTTTCCAGTAGGAATGGATTGTATTTATTCTGAAAAATAAAGGGTAATTAACCCTTCTTAAGTCTTACGTGTTTTGTTCACACACTTAAGCGATTATTCACTTGTTAGTGTTCGTGGGGTTCTAAGACAGAACTTTGGAATTAAATAAGTAAAACCCCACATTTGGCGCCCGAACTTGTACTCAAAGAACCATGTCGCTAGGTAGCGAAGATTTCTCATTGACAGCTCCCACTTTTCAGTACCCTCAGCCACAACCAAACCCCATGGAGGTATTTGGATTTATCGTGGAAACGATGAGAGCGGCGATGAAGCTAACAGGAATTTTTGATGGAAGAAGATCCGTAGTGACCTTCTTGGAACAGCTGGAGTTACATTTCACGTTATATCCTGTGAACCAGCCGCAAAGAATTATCATCGCTAGGACAAATTTAAAAGGTCAAGCCCTCAGCTGGTACAAGAATATTGGCAAGAGTTTGTTGGGGTATTCAGGATCCGAAACGTACACTTGGGAAAATTTTAAAAATTCGCTATTGAAAGCATTCCCAGTTGTAAGAAATCGCGCAAGATCGGAATCAGAATTATTTAGTAAATATCAAACTAATTTCGACGAATTAACAGATTTCATCTTAAGGAAGATCCATATTGTCAAATTATTATATGGGAAAAGACCCGACAATGAAGTCATCGGAATAATTTTGCTGCGGTTGCTTCCGTCAATTCAAGATTTTCTTGAAGTTAGAAATCCGAAAACGCTGGACAGCTTATTCGAACTAGCTGTCAAATTTCAGAGTAGGTGAGCGGCCGAAAGCGTAGGTGCGAACAATTTTAGGCAATATTCAAGGTTTCACGCCCAGACGAAACCTTAAGATCAGCAGAATTCCTATCGACAAGAGGGGAAAGTTGCAAAGCCGGTAAGAGGAAAGTCGGTCAGACTAAACCATGGGGAAATAAAAAGCAGTTGGACCAAGGCGTTGAAAAGAAGAATTTAAACTAGTCACGTCGAATTTAAACTAGTCACCGTGTGTGAAGGTAAATCAAATCAGAAAATCTCAGACTCAAAAACCCTCAGAAATCAAATTGAATACGGTAGTCGTACAAAATTTGGCCTTGCCAGAAATTCTCTCATAACATTAATACTGGTAATGAGCCCCTAGTTCATTCAAAACCCTATAGGTATGAAGACATTCTCGAGCAACACCTTAAGAAAATGCTCGAAGATAAGATAATTACGCCAAGTACCAGCCCCTATGTTAGTCTTGTAGTTTTATGTAGAAAGAAGAATGGACTGCCACTCGCAGATCCGAACGCATGGAGATTCGCTATTGACTACAGAAAATTAAATAGCATAAAAATACCCCACATATCCCCTCCCGATAATAGATAAAATTATAAGAAAAATTCGGTCAACTAAATATATGACAACCCTAGACCTGACGTCAGGCCATTTTCAAATTGCAGTAAAACCCGAGGATGTCGAAAAAACAGCTTTTATTATAAAGTCAGACGTGTATGCCATTTTGAGAATGCCATTTGGCTTAAGCGGAGCTCCGGCTTCATTTCAAAAAGTTATCGATATATTTTTAAGGCCAGTCTTGGGAAAAAGTACAGTAATCTATCTCGATGATATTGGTGTGACGAGCGAAACCCTAGAGGAACACATTAAACACTAAGAGGAAGTTTTTACATTATTAAATGAAGCGGGCCTCAAAGTTAATCCTAAAAAGTGCAAATTTGCCTCCAAGGAATTGAGGTACCTGGACTATAAAATCTCGAAAAACGGTATTGAAACTGACAATTCTAAAATTTTAGCGATCAAAAGTTATCTACCACCAAATACGACTAAGAAATTAGTAACCTTCCTGGGAATGTGTTCCTATTATAGAGTGTTCATTAAAGATTTTGCAAAGATAGTTGAACCCTTGTTGGTGCTTAAACGAAAAAAGACTAGGTTCACATGGACAGCGGAGGCGAACACAGCGTTTGATGAATTGAAACACGCCTTAATTATCGCCCCTGTTCTTAAATTCCCGCAAGGGGATCAAAATTTGGAAATTGCAGCGGACGCGTCAGACTATGTAGTTGGCGCAGTTCTTTCCCAAAATGGGCAGCCAATAGCTTTTTTTAGCAAGACGCTTAATCAAACTCAGCGAAATTATGCTGCAACTGAGCGGGAAACCCTCGCGGTCCTACTAGCGGTGCAAAAATTTCGTCTGTACTTTGGAAGTGACCCAATAACTGTATATTCAGATCACGCGGTAGTTGGTCGCCTATATTCGGGTAAAAATCTTTCGCCTTGGCTCATACATTGGACATTAAAACTGCAAGAGTTTAGTTTAATAATAAAACACACACCGGGAAAAGAACATGTAGTTGCAGAAGCACTATCCAGAATAAAGATCGATGAAGATGGAAATACAATTAAATGTACGATGGTAACTGCGAAAATAATTGAATCCCGAGAAACAATAATTGCCGAATTAAAAACGGACTCAGTTTAAAGACATTTACGCCTATTTGGAAGATCCCGAAAATTTTGAACATGTAGACTTAACGGCTATTGGCAGTAGAACGGCCCATTATGAAATTATCGAGATAAAATGCTCTTTTACACAAAAACAACTAATGATAATCAAGAATTGCTGCCGGTAGTCCCAATGAGTCTACGCTTAAATATTCTATAGGAGCTCCATGACTCGAAATTAGGAACCCATCTTGGTGTTAGGAAAACCCTGCAAAGGGTCCGCGGAGCGGTGTATTTCTCGCAGTTATACAAAGTTGTGACGGCGTATATCAGGTCATGTCACTTGTGTCAATTAATTAACTATGTTAATTACAACCCGGCCGGGTACTTAAATAGCATAAAAACCACTTTCCCAAATGAATTGACCGGCATTGATTTGCTTGGTCCCTACCCTAGAACAAAGATTAATAAAAAGAGATATTTGTTAACCATTGTGGATCATTTCTCAAAATGGCCATAGTAAACGTAATATCAGATAATGGTAGGTAATTCGTAAATAATTTACTTGAAAACCTATGGCGGGCCTTGGCATACGCCATCTAAAAATGGTACCTTACAGACCACAATCAAATATTGCGCAACGCGTAAATAAGAATATAGTTAAAATTATTCGGGGATATGTTAAGAATTATCTTGACCGTTGGGACAACTGTGTCGATAAATTAGGGTTTGCCTTGGAAATAGCAATGTATGATACCACACAAAAAGCCCCCGCAGAATTATTCCTAGGAAGAAAAATTTTAACGCCTCTGGATAAGTTATTTTTCGTTCAACAAAGTCAGGAAGAGTTTAAATTGAAGGATATTCAGAAAGTTATTAATGGGGCCATCAAAAATTCTGATGCGGCGAGGTCGAAACGAAGGATATATTATGATAGAAAGAGACCCGACGTGGAATATATGATAGGCCAGAAAGTGCTAAAATTAAAGCACTCTTTACCTTCTGCACCCGAAAATAGGGTAGCTAAATTTGAGCCTAAGTTTGAGGGGCCTTTCATTATCGAGAAAATTAAATTTTCTATGGTTTACTTAAAAGCAGAAAATGGACAGCAAACAATTGCTAACATCGACCAGCTGAAATTATACTATAGTCGTACGGATTTTCTAGTTTTAAAAGATCTGCTGCAGGTTCCTGGCAGCACCCAAGAAAATAGATTTCGCCGTCGCCTAGCGGGGATCCGCCAGCAACAAGAAGAAAAGCAGATAACACTGAAGAAAGCACCGCGAAACGAAAGCAACAGCAGCCACAAGGTTCAGGCTCAGCGAGAATGAAAAGAACGAAACAGAAAAAGGTTCCCCTTCAACAGAAGCCAGCGCCAATGGAAAAGCGAAAAAGGCTAATGGAAAACAAGCAAGGAGAGCGTTCAACGCCGCAGCCAAAGCCAACTACCTCGACAGAAACCATAGGAATATGGCAGCTGAGATCTACGAAAAGAAAACGACTTGAAGTTGCAAGATCCATTCCTTTTCAGGAAACCAGAAAAACCAAGAGAGTTTTGAAAGATTCCGAGGCAAGATCCGGATACTACAATGCAAAGAGGAAGCCTGAGTTCCAGAATCTTCAACCGACAAGAAAAGCAGGCCGATTCAACGCCCAGGGAAGGAAAAGAAAAGAGGGGCCGGAAGTGAATACCAGCCCCCGAGACAACTGAGAATCCAAAGTTTAAAGTCTCCAACATGGCAAGAATTTTGCGAGAAAAGAATGGAGGAATACAGAAACAAAAAAAGATAAGAGAAAATTTTCCTTGTTTTCTGTTTCGTATTGAAAGTTCGATTTTTGACATATGTTTAAAGTTGCTAAATACTGTTTAAAGCAAGAAATTGAATTCGCAAGTTGCGAGAATGTAGTTGAAACTATCTGTTAAACAGAAAAGATTTTTGAATTCGCCAAGTTGGCGAAAATTTATTTTTTAAATACTTTCTTTTGAGAATTCTCAAGTTGCGAGGAACTAATTTTTGAATATGCTTAGTTGAAAGACTTCAAGTGTGTTAACTTAAAGAAAGATTGTTACAAAAATTTGTGAATTGCGTATAGCAACTATAACGAATGATGTAAAATGAATTTTAAATGTTGCATGTTTAAATGTTCTACTGAATGTAGAGATTCTAATGTCAGCTTTTAAACTATTGTAAAAGTTAAACCTGTACAAATGTAAGTTTTGGTCAAGCATGACTCTAAATACATTGTATCAGAGATAAATTGAATGAAAGTATAGATTAAATGTGCTTAAAGTTAGGCTCTCCAGGCTTCACTTAAGAATTTTAAATTAAACTCCCATGTTAGTACATTAGAACTAGCTTTCCGTTTAAGGAGTCTTCTGATGTCTAGTTTCCAACAAATTGTAGCGCTTGGATAGGGATAGTGCATCTTCTCGGAAAAACAACAATATAAAGCTCGTTTTCACTCAGAACAATTTCTGGAGAGCGGGGGAAGAAGATTTAAAGTTTGGTGTAAATGAAAGTGTTTGAGGGCCAAAATATAATTTCAATAATAGGAGAATGGTAGGAAAAATAAAATGCTTGTGAAAATTCAACTAACATGATTTCCTTCCAGAGGACTGGAAGGATCAAGAATGAGAACTTGTTTTACAGAGAAGAAGATGTTTGTCCCAGTCAATTTGTAAAAAAAAAA
>KK114189.1:717195-740308 GCA_000611955.2 Stegodyphus mimosarum | reverse complement strand
GTTAATAAAAAAAAAAAAAAAAAAAAAAAAAAAAATTGAATGTAAAAAATTTAGATATGGTGTAAAGTTGGCATAAAACAGGAAACGTTTTACTGAGGAATTCAAGAAAGCACACTTGCTACAAATTGAAAACTTTGATCAGGAAGAGTTTGTAGAATTTAAACTCTTACACAAGGTCGTTTTGAGACCTTATTCTTCGAGTAGTTAAATTCTGGCAGCGGAAGATGTGAGGTTTATCTTAAGTTTATTAACAGTTGTTTTAAGTTTTGTCTCTCTCTTATCTTATTCTAATTTCAGCTTACAATTTCCTGCCAGAATGTAATTTCAGAAATGCAGTTAATGCAAATGAGTAAAAGTACTATTTAAGTCGATGCTTCGCCGACTTCTACAGAGAGAGTTTGATTTCCTGACTAGCGTGCGTTTGCCTTTTGACTACATTCTCTCTTAGCTACTACGCTCGGCCATACTTTAGGCCCTTACTTGGCTTCGCCGATTAAATTAACATTTAGGGGCCAACTAATTAAATTTCTGATAGCTTCGGCTATACCTTTCAGATAGCTTTAGTTAAGCTTAACTTAGTTTAAATTCATAGTTATTTAAGTTCAAGCCAAAGTAGAGGCTTTGTGTATGCTCCAAGTAGGAATTGATTGTATTTATTCTGAAAAATAAAGGGTAATTAACCCTTCTTAAGTCTTACGTGTTTTCTTCACACACTTAAGCGATTATTCGCTTGTTCGAGGGGTTCTAAGACAGAACTTTGGAATTAAATAAGTAAACCCCACAAAGCAAAGAACATTGAAAGAAGCATTTGCTTGATATGTGAAAACACCGGAAAGTACACCTTAGTCATTCTCTTGAACCAGAATTGAACCTAAATCGGGGATCGAAATCTGTTCAGCAAATCTATTTATTAATGAAATGAAAATTTGCGCAGATGTAGAATCTGTAAGAAGATAATATTAACTTTTCGACTGTAACATTTTTCATTAGTTCTTGAGAGACATTTCCATTTATGTATCAAAATTCATCACATTTGGCATTGATTTAAAGTTTTTTTAAAAAAATGTATACATGAATTTGTATATCTTGTTATTGCTGACCAATTAAAAGGCCAAAGCAACTTAAGTTCACACAATGGCTTACAATCTCTGTACTATCATAAACATAAATTTTAATTAAGCAGAACTCATATCAAGGAAATCTCCAGTATTAAGAAGTAAGTCACAGCTAATCTTAGTACCTACAGCCTGTTTAAAATCCAACCTTGTGTGTGCACGACTCCTATACAAATCTATGATGCCCTTCCTCATAATACTGAATTTGCATTTTTTGTGTTCAAGGTCCCTTCGCAATGATCAAAATGCGACATTATAAATTTTGATAGCTTTTCATTTTATACAGAAAAAAGACAAAATTAAATCGACAAAACTTTTGAAATTTCATCAACGAAACCGGTATAGTAATGCAACTAACGTTGCCCCTTACGAGAGCAGTTTAGTTTGTCTAATTATTTAATTAGAACAAAGCACTCTACAACTACCTGCCCAAGGGAAGGGATGCCTTCGTGGAGGACGTGTTAAGGGAAACTGACTCGTATACTCATTACACAAGAGGAAAACCACGAAACCCTGATGCAGCCAGCCCGTTCTCCGAGACTGGAACCGCGGACTAACTACTAGTGTTTTGCGACTTTACCGCTCCGCCGCTGTTGGACCCTTTTCCGACAGCAGTATCCCTTGACTGAAAATGATGGTATGTATAAGGTTAACAAATATCAATGGGTCTCAAAGGGTGTGTCTCGGCACATTGATGTACCGCGAACTGTGCTCTGAAAAAAGGTATTAGGAAACTTCGAACACATAAAGAACAGGCTTGCATATTAAAAATTTATTACTGTTTTTTTTTAATCCCAGGAAAGTGAAAATTCTTGCAATACAAACTAAAACATTAATTAATGTGTAATTAAAAATAAGCTTACACTATTGTTGCAGTTTAGTGTTAAAGAAGGGTTTGTTTGCTTCTGCGCAATTGTTCAATGCACCGAGGAATAGCAAAGAAACACAATCGCAATTCTTCGTCTTGGCCACTTCCGATAATTCCTGATCTCCAGATATATAGAAACAGATATATGAAATCGGAAGAATTTCGAATTTTCACAATTTTTGAAAGTTTGCTTTGAGCGACTTTTGAATTTCCCATACCTCCATTGTTAACTGGGAATACGTTATTGCATGAACGTATTGTTGATTATTTTAGCATATACATACCTCTAACTGCTACAGAAGTAGGAATATTGCTTATTTACTATTTTATGACATTTTAAAGTAATGTTTTCTAAACGACTCTACTTTTAAATATACGGAAAAATAAATTGAAAATGAGAAAATAATTTCTCTGTTTAGAAGAATAACTGTGCATGTGTATTTGTAATTTTGTTTATTAGTCACAGAGGATTAAAAAACTAGAGTTCACTATTTGCTCACTGCATATCTGTAGCTAAAGCTCGATTCCTTTTTGTCAACAACTTGATTTAGAATTCATTGCTAAACTTGAAATTTAAATGAGTCTCAGCTTTTGCCAGCCGTTGTTAAGTACTTTTGCCACGAAAGGGATTTCTATCAAAACCCTCAGAATGTTTCTACAGCTACAAAACCACGTTTCGGAAACACATTAAAAAGGTCGCCAGATTTAGAGAGATTCCTCTGATTTAGCAAACACTCATTAGTCTTTTACAATTGATAGTTCAGTTACTGCTTGAGCACCAACTGCTGAATGCTGGCAGTTCGTCCCGGGTTCGAACCCAGGCAAACGGGCTAGCTGCACTGATGGCTTTCAAGATTTGATGTAACACGAGGATATATATAATATCATCCACTTCCCCTTAGAAAGTGTTGCACGGAGACTTATCTCCCTTTAGGTAGATGTTCACCAGTGGGCGAGCTGTAAAATGGCTGAACATTGGTAGTTCCGACCTGTATTCCAATCCAGGTGAATGGACTGTGCATGGGCGTTTTAGTGGTTTTCCCCATGTATAACTTGTATGCGAACCAGTTTCCCTTAGAAACTCCTCCACGAAAACATTCCTCTCCTTTAGGCAGATAGCCCTACTGTGCTTTGCCATAATCAGTTAAACTAAAACCCTTTAGGTAGATAGCCCTCGTGTGCGTTCCCCTATTCAAATAACGAAGTCAGACTGCTTGAATTATTTACAAATATCCAGTGGTTGTCTCCGCAGAACTAAGTAGTCTGAGAAACTAATTAAACTAATTAACGCAGCTTAAAGAAATATTAAAAAAAATTGCAAAAGAGAGAAGCGGATAATGCAAAATCGATAGTAAATAATAAACCAAATGCGAATGATAAATGTATAAAATAAACATAAACAAATATGCATTGCAAAAAAGAGTGCTCCTATACGCATGCATCTCCATTAGACGCATGTACCGTATACCCCTACCCTAATACGCTTGCATCAGTTGCTTACTAGAGGGCACCACCTGGTCTTGCGTCCCAAAATCTTAGGTCGGTTTTCCGGAGAAACTGCTTATCGATTCTGCTGTTTTCTGCCCTGGCTACTTTTGCAAGCTGTTTGCACTTATAGTGAGTGATATTATATATTTAAACACGTACACAAGGCCGTTGCTTAAAATTAAATTCCTTTTATCTATGTAGAGAAAATATGCGCAATATTCATTACAAAGATGGTTAACAATTAATGTCATTACTGTAAAGTGAAGGGTTCGCATCAATTAAGTAGGATGGCTCTAGATGCAAAGCACAGCCATTTTCTCACTTCCGATAATATAACACTTATACTCAATAATTTTGTATGTGTTTATTTCTGCTTAGAATAATTTCTACATATGAAAATAATTTGCTAAAATCCTTCTTTTAATTATATTGAAATTGAGTTAAATCTTTTAAAACCTTAATTTAAATTTTGTGTCATGATTTTTTCAACTTTAAGAATTCTTTTCGCTCTATAGCCTTGAATCAAGAAAATATTTGCAACAAGGTTCACCTTGCGAAACATTGCATTCTATCCTTTGAATCAAAGTTTTTATAATTAAATCACGATTTTAATCAAATTAAATCCAAATAGACAAATTCTTTACGCTTAATGTCATCATTACTAAATGGACTTAATAATACAGCAGTTAAATAGGATGGTCTTGGATGTATACAGCCTTTTTTTTAACTGTCGACAATGATTTGCAGGGATATTTGCTTAGCAATGTGAGTATTTATTCTGTTTGAAGCTGTGGAAAAGAGCTATTGAAGACAACAGAAATCATTGAGAAAGAAAGCTATTGAGGTAATGTTGACGGTTAACTACCGGTAGATGAAATAAAATAAACAACAAGACGTTTTTAGTTTCCAAAGGCAAATTTTGTGTCATGATTTTTTCAACTTTAAGAATTCTTTTCACTCTATAGCCTTGAATCAAGAAAATATTTGCAACAAGGTTCACCTTGCGAAACATTGCATTCTATCCTTTGAATCAAAGTTTTTATAATTAAATCACGATTTTAATCAAATTAAATCTAAATAGACAAATTCTTTACGCTTTATTTACATTAAATTTCATACATATACCTTTTTATTAAACGCAAAACGCTGTCACTATTTTGTAAATATTTATTCTTTTGAAAGCTACAAGTATCTTTTTATTTTTTTTTACTTGCTGTCAAATTGATTCTAAAAGTCTCAAATTTAAGGAAACATTAAATTTTTAATCCTAAACTATGCTTTATTCAGAGTTATAAATACATATCATGTGGTTTGGATATTGCTCAAACTATACACCCAGGCCTTTAAAATTAACGGACTTTACACAAGAAGTTATTTAACTGCAAATTTGATTTCTGAGATTTAGAACATGAAAGTCTAAAAAAAAACTATGGATTACGAAGTAATAGACAAAATTCTTGCCACATCAATGTTAAAAATGAATTAGATAATACAACTGAAAATGAATTCACATTTGTTTCGTCAAATAATGAATCTGGGGGAAAGGAAATTAAAATCTTGATCATATGGTATAGGGATCATAAATGGAAAAGGAGTAAAATTCTAGCGTAATATAATAACAGCCCCCCCCCCAAAAAATCTGTAGCTTTCAGCATTTTTTTGAAGTGAAAAATTTGTAGGATTTTTTATTATTGGGAAAAGATCGCCAAGAGTCTGATCATAACAGGAAACATTGAAAGAAAAAGATAGAACTCCTTAAGGAAAGTAAATGACTTATACTCATATTGCCCTTGAAGAAACCTACAATACCTCTGCTGCAGTCAATCCATATACCCTGATTTAAACTATGAACTATCTGTACTCAGCTGCTTTATCGCTCAACAACCGATGCTCTGCAGTTCGAAAACTTATGATTCAATTTATCTCGCTCATTTCAAATGCTTGTGAAACAGATTACGCCTTTGATTATTATTACTGCACCTCATCTGTACTACACATGCAATCCGCAATACATTTATTATTACATAAAGTTCATCCTATCTGTATCGCAAATAAAATAACTATGGTATGTCCATAAGTTTTACTATTTTAAACTAAATAAGTGGACTGTATGAAAAAACACAAACAACTTTACTAACACTAATTACTAATAATGTACTACTACATGCTCTGGCATGTTGAACATCCCGCTGCCTTTTAAAATTCCAAATTTCAGTATATAAATTGTAACCGTAGAATTTAACAGCTTTTAGAATAACTAATTCTACAGTCCAAATATGAAAGTTAATAGATAATTTTCGACCGTGAAATACAGTATGAAATGTAATAAACATTGCAAAGAACATAAACTACTTCACTATGTTACAATCTTGCCTGCTATTTTAAAGCAGTTCCATTTTCTATATAAGAACAATTTTTAATAAGAACACAATAATGTAAAGCTAAACATTGTTATCCTTGATAACAAAGTAAACGAATTTTACTAATACATCGAATATTTTCACCATTTGATGTTTTCACTTTAACAACTCTGGTTCTACTATCTTCACAAAGTAAAACGTCTATATTTTTAGCTAAAGACCATTTAAATGGGTTACACTATCTTCCTTTAACACAACTCCCATACCTTCCTTTAAATTTTCTTTATTCATAAACCATTTGGTGCTCTAGTGAAGATGATTTAAATAATCAGTTTGACAACGTTACGAGATAACATGAACGAACTCGGGAATAATCTGTCATTTAGAAAGTTTGTTATCTGTAAGTTAATACAAATAAGGCTCAGCATAAGAAGTAGTGGAAAGTCCAATTAAAAAATAGGTTAGGTTAGGTTATTCAGTTATGGCAAAGCACATGAGGGCTATCTGCCTAAAGGGAGGGATGCCTTCGTGGAGGACTTTCTAAGGGAAACTGGCTCGTATACACCCAGTTAAAAGTATCCCGGTAATGAGGTCTCAAGGCATCTGTTGATAAGTGTAAAAGTGGTCAAGAATTGATAATACCTTCAATCTGTGTGACAATAGTAAAAATTCTTCTAAAGTCAATTTATAATTGTCGATTGTACGCAGAGGAAAATACTTTAATTTTAAGAATTTTTATTATGAATGTATTTAAAAGACTTAATTCCTGCTTCCCATAAACCATCAAAATTTGGTGCCGTAGGTGAAATCAGTTTTCAATTTACACCTTTAGACGTTAAGAAATTTGTGATATCAGAATTAGTTTTTAGAATCAGAAATTTATCAGAATTAGATATTAGTCTCGTTATCTGACATTATGGTATTACATTTTACATGTCGATCGATAAATCTTTTAATAGTAGGAAGTAAGGCATCTGTAGTTAAATCGGTTACCACATTTAAATGTCTTGATTTAGGAGGTAAATATATAAATATAGCAACATACACTTTTGCATACTTACCCTTTCTCTCGTTTTGATACTTGGTGAGAAATGAATCAGAAAAATCAAGCCCACGCACATTAAATACAAACCATGGGTTAACTCTTTCATAAGGTAAATTTTCCATAAGTTGTTCAGATGTAACTGAATTTAACCGTAAAACATGTTACACATTCACGAACTACCTTTTGAGCTATATCTCGACCATTAATCATCCAAAATTTACACCTAATCTGATGCAATGAAACTTGTGTACCAAGATGCAAATGTTTAACATTAAAATACTCAAAAGTTAATCTCGTAAATACGTGATCTTTTGGCATTATATAAGGAAATTTTTTATTGTAATTTAGATTGTTATTTGTAAGTCTGCCTCCTTTTTGAAGAGAATCCTTTTCTAAAAACGGGCATAAAAATTTTCATTTGTTTTTAAAATAAATACAATTCCTATTTTTCAAGGAGTAAATATCCCCGCCAAAGTTTTGTGACTGTACATATTTTATGATGATTTTCTCAGCGTCATCCAATTCGTGAATATTCAGAGGATTTATTAATTTGTTTTCTTTATAATAGTCTATAAATCTGCAAAGAAAACGTAATACACGTATAATACGAACACATCTATTATTAATATTAAGAATATGATATAAAACAAGGGAAATTTAGTTTGCACTTAGATTAACATTATTATTAGACATTGTCCTGAGCGTATTCCATATCAGATGAAATTAACTGACAAGACTCAGTTCTTTAGGTAAGAACGTTGGTCCATACCACCATAAATCATTATTAAAAAGATCCATAAGTCCAGCTTCACGTGATATCAAATCATCTGGATTATTATGACATGGGACCACTGATGAATAGCAGTCATACGGCGAATAAAAGATGCTCTGTTAGTAACAAATGTTTTTAGTTGATAAGGTTCCTTCTTAATCTATACTAACACTATTAAAGAATCAGTGAAATAATTCACCTTGTATATAGGTAGCTAAACGGCCTCTAATATTCTTTTCATTAGCTTTACCAACAGAATTGCACTACAGAATTCCAAACAAAGAATGATAATTGACTTCAAAGGTGAAACAGTAGAATTGTTGCAGAGAAGTCTGGATGAACATTCACTCGATGACTGCATACATTTCACATAAGTGGCAGCACCATTGGCATTCTGCATCACAGGATCTTATTACTTATGTTTGCTCTCTTCCGTCAATTAGAATCAATCTGGGGATCCTCTAATCGTCAGCTATTCTACACTGGTGTGCAAAAATTAAGGACGAGACGGTTTTTTCAATATAACTTTGTACAAAAGCTTTCCAAATCAACACATTTAACACCGTAAGATCCCCAATACGTAAGGACATGAGTAATGTAAGCAACACTTACTAAAAGAGAAATCAGAGGGATAAAAAGAAGCTTTATTGAAAAAGTAGCATGGAGCGCAATGCGACTGAAGGCCGAAACATCCCTGTGATGGGTGTCCAGCAAGAAACATCCGGTCTTTAATAGGGGATATGATCTCCCCTGACTGCTAGGCAGGTTTCACATCATTTGTGCATGCTGGATATGTGGTTGTTAATGAGCTGTTGAGACACTGCTGCTCGTTCCTCTTGTAGCACCAATCGCAGTTTCGGAATCGTTACTGGCGATAAGTTACGTGCTGCCACGGGTCTCCCTAGTAAGTTCCGTACATGCTTGACGGGATTTAGATCTAGAGACCTTGCCGACCAATCCATGTGTTCAATATCTTCACTCTCCAACAGCTCTTCGACAGTAACTGTGTGATGAGGTGGAGCGTTGTCGTCCATGAAGAGGAACTGAGGACCCATAGCCCTTGTGAAAAGACGCATGTAAGGAAGAAGAACCTCCTTGGGAGATATGAAGGTCAGTCCGGCTACCAAGCATTACGTCTGCTCGAACGAGAACTCCGCGACCTCCAAAACAGACCCTTTTGATGATGTTGAAGGGTTATTGCGTGTTCCCGGCTCTGTCCAGTTGTGTATGTGTCTAGAATCGCATCTCAGACTAAATCTGCTCTCATCTGTAAAGAGTACTCGTCCCCATTCATTGTCTCTCCAATTCCTGTGTTCTCGGTGTGATGTATATTTAAAATAACTATAACTGTAACGGCGTTTATACTAAGTCTGATTGTTGTGAAGCGTGTGTTGTTGTGCTAGCTTAATGTCATGTGAAATGTTTTAAAAAAATAAAAATGTTTAAATTCTTGAATTCTACTTATTAGTTGAGTCTACTTTGAAAGTATAGAAGTTCTTAAGTGGAACAAACTAAGCAAGACGTCACATGGTGTCAGGAATAAAAGGGATTTCAGACCACCTGCTCCGCTAACATTTTCCGTCGGAAATGTTAAAGAAAAATGGAAAAAATGGAAGCAAGAGCTAGAAAACTATTTACTTGCAACGGAAAAAGATGCCAAGCCAGATAAGACTAAAATTGCAATTCTTTTGAATTTACTGGGTACTGAAGGACTCGAAATTTATAACACATTTCGATTTGAGCCACCTGAGAATAAAGAGAAGTACGAAGAAGTCTTGAAATCTTTTGAAGATTACTGTTCACCACGGCAGAATGTCGTATATGAACGTTACAAATTCTTTTCGTGTAGCCAGCGAGAAGGACAAACAATTGAATGTTATGTCACTCAGTTAAAGACTCTAGCTTCAACTTGTGAGTTTGCTAAACAAGAAAATGGATTGATTCGCGACCGTATTGTATTAGGCATTCGCGATAGAAGTCTGACCGAACGTTTGCTTAGAGAATCTAACCTGGGATTAGAAAAAGCTATAGAAATAGTCCGTGCCGCTGAAACAAGCAAAGAGCAACTCCGGAACATGAAAGATGATCCAGCGACCGTAAACAGCGTGAAGAAATATAGAAAACAGCAGCATCAATCAAAACTGGCAGTGCCACTGAAGTTGTCGTCGCAGCAGAAGCAATCAACATTAGAATATGACTGCAAGAAATGCGGAAGAAGACACAAATATCGGGACTGTTCAGCTTTCGGAAAGACGTGTGCGAAATGTAAAGTAAAGAACCACTTTGCCGCGAGGTGTCCTAAGAACATTTATGAAGTTGGAATACCAAATAATGAACTTGGTATATATAATGAACATAGTGTATTTGCTGACTTTGTAATGATAGTAGACCCACCAGTAAACGGGCATAGTGAATTTAAAATAAATGCAAAATCAATCAAAGAACTAACAAATTCTAATGATGAAGTAAATAAGGATATTCAGAAGGTAAGTGAAACATGTGTGAAAAGTATTACAGTGTATGTAAATAACAAGTCTTTCAAGGTTGATTTTAAGTTAGATACTGGTGCAGAAATAAATATTTTACCTTTATATGTTTTAAATGATATTAAACTTAAGCCTAAACTTAATGAAACTGATTTGTTCTTAACTACATATGGTAATTTTAAGCTGAAGCCAGAAGGTACTTTTATAATTAATTGTTCAACTGAAAAGCTTAAGAATGTGCCTTTACAGTTTTATGTGCTTGATGTAAGATCAAAGCCTATATTAGGGTTAACAGCTTGTTCTGCATTAAAACTAATTGAAAGGATTGATTCCTTAAAGTGCAATATCATGAATAAAAATGATTTAATTGCTCAGTATAAAGATGTATTTACAGGTACAGGGCAATTTCCTGATGAACCGTACCATATAACCTAAAGATGATTAGATTTAAAAGATGGATTTTGGCATGTACCACTAGATGAAACTAGTTCTGAACTATGTAAATTTAATACCCCTTATGGAAGATATAAATTTAATAAAATGCCATTTGGAATATCCTCCGCCCCAGAAATATTTCAGAAAAGAAACCAAAAATTATTTGGTGATATTGAGGGTGTGGAAATTTATTTTGATGATATCATAATTGCAGGATCTGATGAGGTTACTCATGATATAATTATCTCTAAGGTTCTTGAAAGAGCTAGGTCTCTAAATATAAAATTTAATCCTGATAAATTACAATATAGGGTACCGGAAGTCAAATATGTAGGCCAAATTATTTCTGAGTCAGGTGTAAAAGCCGATCCTAGTCATATTAAAGCAATTATTGATATGCCAACACCAAAATCAAAAACTGAAGTAAGGAGGTTGTTAGGAATGTTAAATTTTCTGTCAAAATTCATACCTAATGTATCTGAAATCACTGCTCCTTTAAGGAAAATCATTCAAGAAAAGGTAGAATTTAATTAGGGAGAGACTCAGGAAGAGTCATTTAACAACATCAAACAACTGCTAACTAAAGCTCCAGTTTCAAAAGTCTTCAGTGGTAATGAGGATATAATTATACAGTGTGACAGTTCGAAGGATGGCCTAGGATCGTGTCTAATTCAAAAGGGTAAGCCTGTATCATTTGTGTCGCGCAGCCTGACTAACAGTGAAAAAAACTATGCACAGATTGAAAAAGAGCTATTGGCCATAGTGTTTTCTTTTGAAAAGTACCACAATTTTGTTTATGGACGAAAAGTCACAGTACAGAGTGATCATAAGCCGTTAATGGCAATTGTTAAGAAATCATTGCATAAAATCTCTTCTAGAATGCAAAGGATGATCTTAAAATTACTAAAGTATGATTTTGAGATAAATTATGTTCCAGGAAGTCAAATGCTTTTTGCCGACACTTTGTCACGTTCATATCCTGTGAATGAAACTATTAGTGATTATCCTGAAATGTTAAATGTTGTTCACATTATTTCAAAATATTTGCCTATGAGTGAAAGAAGAGTGGTGCAATTTAGGAAAGAAACTGGAGCAGATCCAGATTTGCAAATAGTTATGAAATATATTAAAGAGGGTTGGCCTAAATGTTACAAAAAAGTAGACAATAGTGTAAAAACATACTTTAAAGTTAAAAATGATCTTTACATTAATGACGGTTTGTTATTTATTAATGAAAAATTAGTTGTACCTTATAGTTTGAGAAAAGATATGTTGCAGTTAATTCATGAAGCGCATTTTAGAATTGAGAAATGTAAAAATAGAGCCCGTGAAATTTTTTACTGGCCAGGTAGGGCAAATGAGCAGCTTGTTTCTAAATGCGAAATATGTGAAAAATTCAGAAATAGAAATCAAAGAGAACCTCTAATGCAACATGAAATTCCAACTAAACCATTCGAAAAAATTGCTCTTGACATCTTGCAATTTGGTAATCAAAATTACTTAGTAGTTATTGATTATTACTCTAAATGGATTGAGGTTTCTAACATAAAAGATAAGACAGCAAATGAAATCATGATAAAGTTAAAATGCATCTTTGCCAGGTATGGTATTGCAAATGAAGTCGTTTGCGACAATAATCCCTGCAATAGCTACTTATTTAAGAAATTTGCTGAGGATTGGGATTTCGAACTTAAATTTAGTAGCCCCAGATATCCTAAAAGTAATGGTCTGGCTGAGAAAGCCGTAGGAATAGTGAAAAATATCATAAGAAAAGTGCAAGATATAAGTGTAGGTTTAATGGAATATCGAAATACCCCAATTAGTGGAATAAATTTGTCTCCTGCACAACTTTTATTTAATAGAAGATTAAGGACCAAATTACCTATCAGTAATAAATTGTTAAATACTAAAGTAAACAAACCTTATTCTAAATTTCGAGCACTTCAAGCTAGGCAAAAATATTATTATGATAGAAACGCACAGAAACTGTCTGAGTTAAAACCTGGAGATAGTATAACCTTGTTCAACTTTAGAACTGGACAATGGGATAAAGGTGAAATAATTTCAAAACATAAAGCTCCTAGATCTTATATTGTAAGAAATTCAAATGGGGAAATATTACGAAGAAACAGACTCCATATAAAATTTTCAAAATCACCTTACAAAGTTAATAATGATTATGATGATATATTAGTAAATAAAGAGGAAAATTCAAATAGAAGTCCTGATAATCTCTCTGTGCCTATTAATAGAGGAAATCAACAATATAATTTGTCCAATAATACAGTAACAAGAAGTGGACGGTTCATTAGACAACCTTCAAGGTATAGAGACTTTGTCATGGAATAAAATAATGTAATATATTGCATATATCATTATTATGTAGCTTTGTTTATTGTATAGCATATTGTGAATGTACTTGTATTGATATTATTTGTTATCATTTATTATTGTTTATATAAACTGGAGGAAGGGATGTGATGTATATTTAAAATAACTATAACTGTAACGGCGTTTATACTAAGTCTGATTGTTGTGAAGCGCGTGTTGTTGTGCTAGCTTAATGTCATGTGAACTGTTTTAAAAAAATAAAAATGTTTAAATTCTTGAATTCTACTTATTAGTTGAGTCTACTTTGAAAGTATAGAAGTTCTTAAGTGGAACAAACTAAACAAGACGTCACACCCGGCACCACAGAGAATGCCTTCTCCGATGGGCAGGCGTTAAAGGTACACACCGTACAGGGCGTCGTGCAAACAGACCACCACCGTGCAGTCTTCTGGCCACGGTAAAACGCGATATTTTGAAATTGTCTCCAAAGTCGTGAAACGATGCTGTGAGCAATTCCGAACTCTGCAGCCACACTTGTCACACTGCGGCCTTCTTCCAACTTCCCAATGATTCGACCTCGGGTAAAAGCATGCAGATGTCGTCTAACAGATTGATTATTCGCCATTTCTCGCTGAGGCAGCAACTCGGTGTGATTTTAACTGCTATACGGCGTGCAATCTCTTTGCCAGAAATACTGATCTTACACCGACAACATGCTTTATACTACTCAGACACTCCCCCATTACGTCTACCTGCATATTTGCGCATGTGCTACCGTACATCCCCTTACTTAATCTCCTGATTGGTCTTTCTGTCCGCTCTGCCTCTTCGTTCAGCTGATATGCTAATTTTTCGACTTCGTCCTTAATTTTTGCACACCAGTGTAACACTATGCGGAAATGCCTTGAATTATTTAGAGCCATTTTTAGGAAGAGGTGTGTTCCAATTTATTTTTAAGAGCCAAAGCTTTTGCAGAAATATTTTAGCCTTTGCCGTAATAGGTCCAATAAAACCTAATGGATCAAATAGGCGGCCTATAGCTAGTAAGACATCTCTTTTCGTTACAGTCTTTTTAATGCCAGGTATCTTTATATCATAAGAGCCGTATTTCATGACATTACGAAGGCCTTTGTAACCTGACGCTCATCAGTAACTTGAGGAGAATAATCCTAAATCGCACTTCCTCTGTTCTTCAGTAGTTCAGTATTATTTGAATACCATTTATGTAGCTTCATTCCATCATATTCTAGACGACAGATTAACTGTGCTTATTTCTGGTAGAATATTAGCTACAGTGATAATGTCATCCACGTAAGAGTCCTTCAGCATGGTTCTTGAGGCCCAAGGAAATTCAGTCGCTTCATCCATTGCTAATTACACTGGTGTGCAAAACTTAAGCAACAACGTAAAAATTTAGCAGATAGCCATGAAATTGCAGAAAAGAAGGTCTGAACAATGAATACGTAAGTCAGTAGAAACGTCATGCGTATGCAAATAGCATGAACGAAACGTCAGAGGCGACGTGAGCGTACACAAAGCGCATGATGTTGGCGCGCGCAGCTCAACAGTAGAATAAAAGGAAGGACGGAGACGCAATTCAACATATTCGCTGCAAGTGCTAGTGAGTCAGTTCGTGAAATATGGCTGGAAGAAATCACCTGGAAGACTTCACACGTGGAAGAATAATCGGAAAGCTGGAGGAGGTGCGTACTGTCACCAGTGTAGCTGCAGAGTTCGGAATCAACAAAAGTGCTGTTTTGCGCACTTGGAAAGCGTTCCAAACCACAGGTACAGCTGTTAGAAAGGTTGGTGTAGGCCGCCCGAGGACGAAATCTGCAGGGGATGACCGATATATCGTCCTGCAGGCGAAAAGAGGTCGACAGCAGTCAGCAAGCGCCATTGCTCAGCAACTCTGTACAACAACGGGGCGACAAGTGTCGCGGTTTACTGTGGCCAGACGCCTTCACAAAGGGGGCCTATTCGCCCGCCGTCCTGAACGATGCCTCCCGTTGAAAGTTGGCCACCGACGCCACCGTTTACAGTGGTGCAGAGAGCACAAAAACTGGACAACTGATCAATGGAGTCGTGTCCTCTTTACGGATGAGAGTCGGTTCAGTACCTGAAGCGATTCTCAACGCGTTTTGATTTGGAGGGAGGTCGGGACCCGGTTTTATCCCAGTAACATCAAGGAAAGACACCGTAACGATGATCCTGGAGTTCTTGTCTGGGGAGGCATTATGCTGAACGGGCGAACTCCACGTTTTCGACAAAGGGTCTGTAACCGGGAATCGCTATTGTGAGGAGGTACTCCTTCCCCATGTGCGTCTGTTCCGAGGTGCCATTGGCCCAGACTTAATTTTTATGGATGGCAATGCACGGCCAGATCGGACTCTTGCTGTTGAGGAGCTACTGGAAAGTGAAGCTATCACTCGAATGGATTGGCCAGCGTACTTCCCAGATTTAAATCCCATCGAACATGTGTGAGATGCTTTGGGGAGACACACTGCAGCACGCTTACATCCTCCGAAGAACACCCAACAACTCAAATAGATGCTGATTGAGGAATGGGCACTCTTACCGCAAGAACTGTTGCACCAGCTCGTTCTGAGTATGCGGAGACGGTGCGAAGCAACCATTGCAGTGAGGGGAGAGCATATCCCATATTAAGGAACATCTGCTTGTTGTTCTTCCTCTTGGATAGACAATCATGAGTGACGATACTATGCGTTCAATAAAGCTTGTTTTTGTTTGATTCCATACCATATGCATTGTATTCCTTTTTCAGCTCCGATGTTTTCGTCATCCTTTACGTACATAACACTCTTCTTCATTTCTGCATTTCATGTCTCTCAGTTGATTTCTCGTGGAGGTATGGCAAAAAACCCTGCTGTTGCTTAAGTTTTGAACACCAGTGTACTTTAAGACCCTTGTTACGAAGAATATGGACTTCCTGTTAAACATGTTACAGTCTTCAGACGATAGCCACGACAACAATACAATGCTACCAACGATTCAAGATCAACTGCAGTATTTTTCTATGCGTTTTCTGAACATCAGCTCCTAGTTCATATTTATACTTTCGAAATTTCATAATAGGAAATAAATCATCTTGTGGTATCCGTTCCTTTATTAATGTCAGAAAAAATTAAGTGACTTTTCCTTAGTAGTAGCAGCTGATGCATTAACACACCGCAAAGCTTGATAGAGGTATTTTCATGAAGATAAACTCCGCGATGACTATGATAACTGCAGTTCGACAATTCAATTTCTTGAACTTTTTTCATGTAATTTAAATCCTTATATTCCTTGATAAAATTCTTATACAAAGATTTCATGTTCGAATCGCTTTCTAGTCGATTCCACGCTTGCTGTAACCTTTTCTTAGCAAGCTTTGTTGATTCTCTTAATTCCATACCTTCCATAATAGGTAATTGTACTATATATCATCCACAATTTTGTTGATAATGAGTAAGCTTGAAACGTTCTTCACAATATATTTTTCCTTCGTTCAAAATATCATTGATATTTTCAAGGCATTTAACTTCCCAAAATATTTGAAAAATTTTGACAATTTCATCTTCACTGTTTAGAACTAAGTGACAATAATTACTTCTGAATTACTCTTGCAAGAACCGGAAGCGCTGTGTCCAAAAACTGTTTCTTGGAATGTTAACTGCTTATTTCCTTATTGAAAATTTCTTGTTTTCAAAATATCAAAGAACAGTTTAGCCCCTAATAACATATCTACTTTGTCAGGGGTTCCAGACTGTGGATCAGTTGATTGAATGTCGATCAGAATATTTAATGACTGCACGTCTAAAATCTTTGTTGGGTTAAATTGGTAATTTCAGAAATAACCAAGCAATTAATTGATCTTACATATAATTAAATCGCTATAGAAATCTGTGCGTCTAATTAATAATTAATATTTATACCATTGCCAGCTTTAATATGCAAAAGATATGAAATCAAATATGAAAATGAACATTTGAATTCAAATGAATGTACATATGAAATCAAATTTACATATGACTTCACTAAAATTATTTACGTCTATACAAAATTTGTAACATTTCCCCCTTCCCAAGGACTGCACCTCTCGGGCAGTACAATACCTGGACAGGAAACCATACTTAAAACTACGCAAAAATCAATCCAATACTAAAATAATAATTTCAATAAATAATATGCAAGAAATTAAATACTAAATCAATAAATAAATGCATGAATTTACATATTTATATACACATAGAACAATGGGTTTAGTCTATTATTTATATTGTATACACAATGGGACTATGTACTATGGCCATAGTAAAAGGCTAGCCTGTCGTAATGAATGAATTTAGGCTTTGATGACTTACAGATGCGAATTAAGACGTCGTTCAGGCTGTTTAGGACTGTGTAATAACTGTTCTAGGATGACAGTGGTTTAGGAGAAAGTCCTTTCCATCGAATCGGATTCCATAATCCCGCTTCGTCACTTTCCTTGAATCGATATCTTATAGCTCTCGTGCGTATCAGGTCTTAATCTTCTCCGTCGCCAGGCTGACTCGCTATCGTGCAGAAATGTACCCAACAAATCGTGCCTGGAGATCATGAATGTACTCCTCAGGCGATGAAGGCGCATCCGGAGGGCAACCAAATAACAGATCACAAGGCCGACGAAGATCGCGACCGAAGAACATCTGAGATGGGGAACAGGCTAGTCTTGTGGAGAGCAGTGTGGTAGACCAGTAAGAAAAGAGGTAACTTCTGGTCCCAGTCCTGTTGGTTTCTAGAAACCAACAGTGAGAGGTTATTAAGGACTGTTTGATTAAACCTCTCTATCATGCCGTCTGACTGTGGATGTTGTTGACTTGTCTATGTAGTAATTCGTGGAAGAATGGTTGCCAGAGCCTCAAGGAGGTTGGACTTCTACTTCCACCCCAATTTTGAGAGAGAGCACCCGCGGAAAGTGGTTCGAGGGTTTCCCACCCTTCTCCTCTATCACCAAACCTCACAAGAGGACTTTCTGCTTGCCATATGTTTAGAGTGGCTTCCCTGCCTACCGCACAGACACTATACATTTATAAATAGCCATCCTTCTCCGGGATTCGAAACGGGGACCTTCGGTAGGCTCCCCTAATTACTATCTACGTTAATAGAACACCGGACGTGGGATTGGAAAATGGTGTTTTCACTGATGGCTCTAAAACTTCAGGGGCACGGTAAACGGATTCTGTATACTTTCTGAAGGAGCATTAACGTATGAGTGGAAAAGAAAGCTCGCTTCTGAAAACTCCGTCCTCCAGGCGGAGGTCATCGCTGTCAGAGCAGCTCTTCTCCACCTGAAAAATAATCGCGCAATGCCCAATATTATCTACACAGACTAAGCCTCAAGCCTCGCTGCTATAGCTGGAAATCGTTCTCGCAGCCCCATCGTCAGAGGCATTATAGATATTCTAAACCAAATGCCTGCTTCCCAAAGACCCTCACTCATCTGGGTGCCCCTTATACGGGAATAGAAGGCAATGAGAGAGCAGATCTTGTTGCAAAAGAAGCAGCGGACTCATCCACTTTACGAGAAGTCCCAACTCTCAGGCCAGTGTCGGACCTAAAGAGCCGGACATTCCAACAGCTCCTAAGAATATGGCAAGAACGCTGGGATCAAGTCTCTACAGAGAGACGAGTATATAATCTCATTGCCAAGCTCAAGACATCAGTCCAAACCAATAGCAATTATATGACGTGTTTCCTCACTGCTTATGGGCCCTTCCTTTCATATCTCTGCCGCTTTGGCTTAAGAGAGGATGGCAACGGTGAACGGGGGAGGAGGGTCATCCAGGCCATTTTGTGTTCTGCCCGCACACAGCGCTTAACAGCCTCAAGCAGCCAGGAGCCAGATTCCAGCCAAATTGGTTCCAGAATCTACAAAGAAACAGAGTTGTCCAGCCGAAACTGAAAAGAATAATTGATTACTGTATTAGCAATTATTCTTCTGACGCTCGAAGATAGTAGCCATAAAGTACAAACTTGTGTCGTATTTAACACACATTAGGTTCTAACAATGCCATTTAACTATTCTTGAAGTGGTACATTTATTAACCTGAAGACAGATTACTTGCTCAGCAAGACACAGCAGTACGTAAGGTAGTTCAAGAGTATGTAACATATCAGTTCAATATGTAATTTTTTATTTATACAGAGTCAGATTTTCATACACAAATTTTGTACTATATCGGAATGCTGCACTGTATCTGTAAATGTTAATAGCTTTTTTTTATAGTACCTAACCTTTACTAAGGATAGTATGCTTCATGTAAACTTTAACTATCATGATAAAGTATATGTATAGATGCATATATGAATATGCATGAGAGAATGTATTCTTTTATTTGCTTCGGAACACACTCTTTTGCGAAAAATCGAAGCACCGTGAAGGAAGCGGTTGTTTTTGATGAAATTGAATAGGTGTATAGCTCATGCACAGATAATAAAATGATTAAAAATAAAAAAGAAATCACGACTCGACTCACAATCACCCACTGAGTGTTTTTGGTCGAACCGGAACAAGGAAGAGTATTTTCCGCACGGTGACAGTCCAGAGATATGCCAGCGGTATGTGGCCTGGCATTATCTTGTTGGAAAATGGGCCCAGGATGACGTGCCATGAAGGGTAATGCAACCGGCCGCACAAGGGTATCAACATATCGTTAAGCTGTTAAAGATGTACGAAGGATGACTAAAGATGACCTGCTGTTATAAGAAATAGCGCCCCACACCGTCACATCAGGGGTTATGGCCGTATGCCTTTGTAAAACAAAGGCTGATTGGGACCCTCTCCAGTCACGAACACGGTGGTCATCTCCTTCACGAGTGAAGCGGGATTCATCGAACACTATACGATGCCAATCTGATGGCAGCCATGATGATCGGCTGCGACACCACTCCAGACAACTCCTCCGATGTTTTGGGGTCTTAAAGGCCTCTGTGAGCGTAACCCCGCCTCAGAGAAGCGCCGTGAGATGGTAGACGGTACCACGGGAGGTATAGACGTGGCTGTAATGCGTTTAATAATTGGCAATGATACCGTTGGGGCGGTTCGGGCATGGTGAACAATCATTCTCTCTTGCCTTGCATTTGTGCTCCTTGGCCTTCCAGAGGCTTCATTTCGTCGGCAGTTTCTTTATAGCACCCATTGCTGCAAAAATCTTTGCACAGCAGTGTCTGTACGCTGCAGGTGGTGGCCTATTGTTCGGTATGACCCCTCGGCTTCACGCAATCCTACAATTCGACCACGTTCGAAGTCGTTTAGTTGTCTGTAAAGTCTTCGATATCGTCGTAATGGCATCTTTAGTTGCTTCTTTACGAAATTACAATGGCAGCAACAAAAAAAAAGAAAAAATTTCCGCCTCTGTTTCTGGTTTTATACTTTGCGAATTTCGCACTAGAAATGCACGCTATAATCGTAATTCCTGTTCATTTGTCTTGAAACTTTGATCATTTACATGTTCGATCAAGATGTTTTGCATACGAAATTTCGTCACGATCGCAGAAGTCCTTCTTGCTTCGATTTTTTTGCAAAAGAGTCTATATATGTATATATGTGTGTATTTCTGTTGGTATTTATATGTGTATATATTTTGATTATACCGTTCTTCAAGTGCCTTGTATGCGCATGTAGTATATTTCATTTTTGCATTTAATAAATGTCGTCTGCTCTACCGGGGTGGCTCAGGGCTGCGGCCTGACAGGTAGTGGTTAACTCCCGCTGGGTTGGTAACCTCTGCATGGATATATCAAGTATACCTGGGTCGGAAGCCAACTCAACCACTATATCGTCTGGGCAGCGACTATAGATGTAAAATTGTCGTTTGGGTTTGGCCTATGCCTAGTAGTTTACATAATTCTTTAATTACAGCCAAGGTAATTTTTTTGAATGTAATTAAAGGAGCATTTCGAGCCCGTGACAACCTCTTGATCAGGGATACAATACGCTTCAGGCCACTTTGTAAACAAATCAGTGACAAAGAGGTTGTTTTTTTTGCCACCAGGAGTTCGTGTCAGAGACCCGAGGGCAACAAAGGCGATGTGTTCAAAATGCGCTGCCACAATGTAACGTTGCAGCTTCCCTCGTCTGGGTTTCTTCGGCGTTTTTCGGACCGCACAGGCAACCCAAGATCGTCACCACATTCATAATCCCCTTGTATTACTCCAACAAAAGTACCCTCGAACTGTATGCAAAATATTCTTTATTCTCAAGTGGCCTCCTGTCGGACTGCTATGTAGTTCTTTAAGGGCGTCTGGGATCCAGGATCATGGAAGTATCAGCTGCCATCAGAATGCCTTTCCTTCATCTAATTAGAAATTCCGGTACAAGACGCCTTTTCGAATATGGAGTGAGTCCTAGAGAACCCAGTTTTGTTTTGTCGTAGTGCTGTAAATCAAAATGTCCTGCCAGGTAGTTTCCTGTTTGAAGATTTCGTTAAGTTGTAAGGTATATTTTAATTTTATAATAGTTATTTTAATTTCAAAGTGCTTTCCTATCAATTCTTGTTTCCACTTACAACTCCCTACCATAATGAGTTTTTAGAACCGCGTGAATGCAAATCAGTTAGAAGTAGTATTTAAGAAAGGTTCAACTTACTTCGTGAGAGAGAGCTAGGAATCCTGAGTAGCGCGTGTTTGCCTTCTCGCTAAATCTCTCTTCAAGCTGTTACGCTGGGCCGTTTATTACGTGCCTTTCGATATTCGCTGGTTAATTTAAATTCAGGGCCAACTACATTAGGTACTTGTGTTAGCTTCCGTCAAGTCTCTTTTAGTTAGTTTCAATTTTGTTCTTATTTCTTATTCTGAGTTTAAACCCGAGTGGAGGCTTTGTTGTAAGCCCGAGAAAGGGGCCAATAGTTCATCTTATTTTGAGTAAAATAGAGGGTAGTTAACCCTTCTTGAGTCTACGTCTTTAGTTATTTGAACTTAGCGATAAGTCGCTTAATAGTTCACTAGGTTCCTCGATATGTACTTTAGCCAAAAAAAGGGAGGAACCCTGCCAATTGAATTTATTAATGAATTGAATGAGGAAGTCAATTGCGAATTTGATGTCGCTGTCTTCCAACCCATCTTTCCTGACTTTTTCGTCACTCCATGGATCTCGATCAGCCGATGTTGAAGTTATATGTTGATTTGTGACGCGATTAACCAGCTCGTATTTCTCTTGGACCCCGAAACATTATTGGCAGCTTTCTGAACAGGGACTTCTAGACAGTTTCGGAGTTTCTACATGATGAGATTTTCCGATGACGGATTGTGATGTCATATTCTTTAATCTTTGTCTCCATATGGCTATTTGGCCTTCGGGATTCTGGGCATTTAAGAGCCAGATCAATGATGCATGATCCGTGCGGAGCAGGAATTTAACTTGGCACTATCTCGCTAATTTACTTCAGTGTTTAATAGACTTGCCCCTGTGACCTTATGTTTTCGGCCGAACTTCACGCTTTTGAGGCCTTGCATGTTACATAATACAAGCGAACTACAATTTTCCGTATAATTTCCCTAAAATGTAATTTCATATAATTTCCCATATTGTTATGAATTTTGTTATTTAGAGAGCTAATTTTAGTGTAATTATAATTAAAATTGTCGTATTTCCCCGTGCAATGCAGCACGAGACGAATTTTTAGAGAAAGCTATACCAAAAAAAGTAAAAACACAGCAGCGCGTGCATTTAACATTGAGTAAAAGTTTATCTCGGTAATTTACTATTTAAATTGAATAAATGTAGTTGAACACTATGTTAGCTGTAACCGTATTCCACTCTTTTGCTTTCTAGAAATCTTGAGAAAGAGAAATTACTAGATAGATCTCACGCGGCCGGTTAAAAATTATTTAAGGCCGAAGAAAGAGGGTCTCAGCTCATTTGTTTAGTTAGTTGCTTAGTTATTGTTATCGCGATTTATTTAGTTTCGCTTGAACTGAGGTATCTGAATTAGCTTTCTTTTCCTATAAAGCTTTGAATTGCGTTGTATTTCAACATTTTTAGTAGTCTGAAGCATAACTGCTGATTATATTGCGTGATATTGTGAACACTTGTACGAATATCTCTGAGGAAAATTCCAGCGTTCTCTTACATTTCTTTTGATAAGAATAAATTTTATTAACCTTTTATCAGACTTGTGCATTCAGTCTATTACGAATCCGTACGCACGCAACAATATATATATATATATAT
>KK114189.1:702037-713014 GCA_000611955.2 Stegodyphus mimosarum | reverse complement strand
TTTTTTGATTTTGCTACTGAATTTTATGCGGCGTAAGTGCGAAGAAAGTGATGTTTAATAAAAAAAAATGTTAAAAAGTAAATAAAAGTTGTAGCAGCAAGACTGAGTCCAAGAGCAGACAGATAAATTGCGAACTCAAAGAGAGCATAAAAAACCTTAACAAATCCCCTGCTGCGATGTTAAAATTCGAATTCTTTCAAATTTTCTTTTCATTTCTTTTTAAATTTAATTTCTTAATGGAAATACACAAACTATAGATCAATTTAATTATCTGATGATTTTTAATTCGAAAAGCGATGTAGCAAGCATAATCAAATTTGTGAGATTTAATCTTGGCAGAACACGACGGATAGCTCAGTCTCTCATATATAACGTTAACTTCAGAAAACTCATTAAAACAGATTTCTGAGATTAATCCTCTTTTGTTATACACTGATCCCAAAGAATACAACACATCTCGATTTTAGTGTTTTGTTAAAAAAAATGTAAGCATAGTTAATAAGTTCTTTATTCACATAAGTTAATAAAACTAGTGGATGAGAAAGGAAAGGAGAAAAACCACTGTGAAAAGTCTCACTTTGGAACGAAGCTTATTTTTCACCAAGTTGGATGTCGAGGAGCGAGGAAATAAATAGCGCATAATTTGAGGCGGAGTATCTATTTACATCAAGAAGGTACCTTGTGCGAAGATTAAAAATTGGTTTTTGAAACGAGGCTCATTCTTCTTGGCTGTCAGTTTGAAGCTGACCTACAGAAGTTTCCTTTTATCTTCTTCGCCAAAGAAGCGAAAAATGCGCTTTTAACATTACGGGAGACAAATAGGTTTTGACTTTCCACCCCCTCTCCATCGAGAATTCCGATATCTTTTGTGCTTTGTTGTTTTCCTTTTTCTTCCCCTTCTTCCTCTGATAAAGGGGCAATAAATCTAAAACCGTCTTTGACATGTCGACGCATTTTTCTTAGTTTGTTTACTTTTTGCTGGGAAATTTCTGCGCTTTAATTATTAATTTTTTCCTCTTTGGCAATTTATTTTCTGCCATAATATTTTTCCGTTTAAAAATATTCAACGTCATAACTGTGAAACAATTTTTTGGTTTCACATCTGCATTTGATGACATGATGCATAAGTTTCAAATGATTTATGCTTTTTGTTGTACGGGACAGATTTTCTGGATGACCAGAAAGACAATTGCTAATATTAGTTTTTAATCCTTAGATCTGATACCTAATCGTATGCGACTAATAAGACCTAAGACATACATGGAGCTTTCGTTGTGTTTCAAATCTAAATTCTGGCTTAATCTGACAGTCAAGTGATTTATCGCCTAACACTAGTGATTTAGTGTATTTGATTACGTATATGCCGAAGTATGCGAGGGCTATCTGCTTAAGGGAAGAGATAATTTCGCAGATGACTTTCTAAGGGAAACTGTGCTGTTATCCACGTTATACATAGCGAAATCCATGAAAAAGGCCATGCAGTCAATACATTTGCTTGGAATGGAACCCAAGTCGAACTACCAGGACTCAGCAAATTTATCGCTCAACTGTTGGTGCCCCCTTAGTGCTCCAAAAAAAATAATTATGAACTTGTAAAAAGGATTGAAATAAACATTTTTGTTAGAAATTCTGTTTAACGACTTACACGATTTGTGCGGGAATTAACAGAACACGAAAGTCAAAATAAAACATTCCCTTATTATTACTAAGTAAATTATTAATTATTTAAGTGTGCAATTTCCAAAACTGCACACTTAAATAATTTAAGTGTGCAATACATATGGCCAAGTTCCACTGTGAGCTTTGGCTCAGGCCCTCTGATTCCCTCGAGCAAACACAGCTAGCACAAGAGGCTACAGCTAAATCTAAGAGCTCGGCGAAAATAGTCCGGAGAAGGCCAACGGTCACTGCTAAAAGTTCTCGCTTATATCTTCAAGAACTCTGTTCTTAAATTTATTGATTAATTTGCATCCTGGGAGAAGCAGACGAAAGTAGAAATTAGAGCGAAGTTAAAAATAATGAAATAATGGGCTGGAAAATAAAAACCCTAGAAAAGCAAATGGAATATTTAAATGTAAATATTAGATCAGGTTATGGCTATTGTAATAAGACAATGTTCAGGAGGGCTATCTGCCGAAGAGGAGTGATGCCTCCGCGGAGGTTTTTTTAAGGGTATTTGGTAAGTACTCCCGTTGCACATGGAGAAAACCACGAAAATTAAACACGCAGCTAGTCCATTCTCCTGGATTCGACTACAAGATAAACTACCAGCATTTAGCGGATGTTAACTACTCTGCCACTGCTGGAAAGCTTATCAGATCAGGAAAGACACTGAAAGCAAAAGGAGTTGCAAGGGCGTTTTTTTCTTTTCCACCTTTTTTTTTTTTTTTTTTTTTTTTTTAAAGAAAGGTTTTAGGGGTTATTTTTCATTTTCAAATAAAAATTACTGAAATGAGACAGTCTTATTGAATGACTCGAAGAAATAATCATTTATTTTGTATAACTTCATTATTATAACTTTTTTCCATTAATTAGTTTGATAATATAATCTACTTGTGACATAACGTAATGATGCGGCAATCTCTTCACATATGACGTTGAAAGACGTTGTATTATGTCATGTTTAAGATGCCCAGATATCCGCGAAATTCCACGCATTTGCACATTGTAGAGATATCGATTTCGTTTCTTTAACTACATTTCCTATTACGCAAAAAATTTGCTTTCATTTCATTACATATCACATTCTTGTAGCAAAAAGGCAGGATGTTAGTTTGTCACAACGTCATATTGCGACGTTTTAGTGACACTCTATTGTCTTCGGAATCTACCTTTTTTGCTGCATTATCAGGGCGTCTTTTAGTAAATATAATAATTCCGATTCAGAAAAACATTATACTTACTAACCTTTTTCCTTTAATTTTTCAAATTCGTCGGTTTTCTATCTCCTGAAGATACTTTTTCTTGCTTAAAATGGTCTACTTACTGATTTTCTGGAATAGCCGTCTAAAACTTTATATTTTAACAAATAATTAATTAGATAAAAATAGTTAAATGAAACTGAATAAAAACTACAGATTTATTCAAATCTTATAAGCAACTCGTGTAAAATGTCTAAACGTATACATTCCTGAATAATTGTTTGCAGTTTTATTGAAAATATTTTTAGCACGTTGAACTTAGAAAACATATCTCATGTGATAAAATATGTTATCTTTTTTGGTCAGTTTACTACACTGAAAAAGAAAGAATTTCGTAATTAATGGATGCAGATAAATGTGGTGTTTTCCTTGTAGACAAACATCCTAAACAATTAAGTCCTTGCATAGCGAAGCACTTTTTTCTGTTGGACATATAATTTGATAGCATTTAGTCGGTGGAAGATGAGATTTTAATTTTTCGTTCGTATATCTACTTACCTGTTTGTCGGAGTATCTGAATAAAATGCATATTTCTTTTAAGATAAAATTACATATTTTTTAACAAATGGCTAATTAGATAAAAATAATTAGTAAAATAATGGCCTCGAATAAAACCTGGAAATTTGTTCATAGCTTTCAGTATACAATATAAACTGCTTAATAACATAAGCCTATTCATAAAAAACTGCTTTTTTCTTGATTTTAATGACTGCTCCATATACAAAAACTTATTGAGATTAGAAAAGAGATCTCCGGGAGTCTTCTTTCATTCAACAGTCTGTTATGAAATAAAAATTCGTTAATTTAATACATATGTAAAATTTTCTCTATACATTTATTTAAAAATATTCAACTATTAAATCAATTGCAATAAAATATTATTATTTCTGCTGAAGATATATTACTTTGTGCACGTTGGGTTTTAAATACTTTGATTTTATCAAACACTACATTTTAATCCTTATTCAAATTCCCTGGCCTTTCCTAACCTTTTCACCACATTTTGGATTGTTTACGGCATTTATTATTTTAATTATCTGATGCCATAGGAATATTAAACGAACTGTTAATTTTTATCCTTTTCAAGATTTACAAGAGTTTGGTTAATATCGAATGTCATTTTGGTAAATTAAAATACTACAATTAACCGCAATTTTTGTAACTTATATTCACATATCATACTAAATAAATAACAATTTTAACTAACAGGGGAAAAGGATTTTTCATTTTTGTTTTTTCCCTTTGTAGGTACTTTCCTAGATATTTTACATATAGCTAAAATTTCCTTTCCACTAAGAATAGTGACATTAAAGATTATCACAAATTCTAGAACAGTCCAATGTTTCAGACCTTTTTTAAACCAGTTATCATTCAAAGTACATTTGAAAAATTTCCTAATAAAATGTCTTGCATTCATATTTTACAGACTAAGAATTATTTCTAATTATCATAAGTCTTACCAGATATCATAATAAGGATGCAAATTAAAATTTGCAACTGTAAAATTCTGAAAAATGATCAATAAGCATTTATTTCTACGGCTCCCTTCTTGTAAACTGATTTACAAAATCTTGAGCTCCCTGTTTGATATTTTTCTGAAAAATCATTTATATTTCATTTATAAACAGTGAAACTAGGAAGATTTTAAGTGCATCAGCTAATAGCAAACATCAGAGCTGTTAGCTTTCTACTTCCTTGTACGAGGTAAAAAGGGAGTACTGTAATCTCGAAAAATTTCGGGTATGACATTTCAACGAAAATATCCATTTGACCGCTATCGAATGCAATTTAACGATGCTTTTGCTTGATATCTGAACTTAAAGACAGAATAAAGAACTCTTTTTCCACAAAAAAATTACAAAACTGATTTAAAATGGATTCTGAAGAAATTTTTTTCGTGGCGTCTGCGTACATACGTACGTATGTATGTATCTCGCATAACTCAAAAACGAGTAGCCTCACAACGTTGAAATTTTATATATAGAAGTGCTATAGCATGTGGATGTGCACCTCCTATTTTGGTTGCAATCGGCAGCACCAAAAGTATATAAATATATGTATATACATATCAAATCTGTTACTCGGTTCAGTGAGCTTCTTTTTTTCTTATGTGTTTGTAAATTGTGCATTTTTTGCTTTAAAAATGATTGAATTATGTTGTTCTTATCTTCCGGTTAAGGTTTTTATGCCTTTAGTTAACCTGCATGTTATAATTGCAGAATTATTAACAATTTAAAAGTGGTTTATATGCGGCTAAACCTAATTATTTTGGACACAGCAGCCATATTTGTTTACATTTGAAACTTAGCAGAATAGTGGATTAGTTGCCAATCTAGAGAAACTAATTTGGGAACAACAAAAATAACGCCTTCCTTTATTATTGCTAATTAAAACATGCTTAATCAATTCTGGAATTTGTTGTGTAGCAAATTTTCATGTAACACTTAATTATTTAAGTTTGACTTAAGATTAATTTTCATTATTCTAAATTTATGCTACACAACGTTATTTTATTTAATATCTTGTATTTATATTTGCTTTGGTTTAATTTTAATTAGTGGTTTTGGTACTTTAAGATTTGTACGTCTCTTCCACTGGTTACTCGTAAACGCGTTGAAACAGACAATGGAATTAGGTGCTTTCGTAGGTAATAAACTTGATTTAAAATTACTTAACTTAGGTTGATTCTCATTTAACTTATATCATTGGATGCAGAAAAATTAGCCTTTTAATTTAAGAGTACTTTCAAGTCTCTAGCTTAAACAGTTTTTAAGTTACAGTTAATTATTCAACGAATTTTTGCACTTCGAGTATTTTTTTTGGTTGAGGGGGAAAGGATTGAAAAGCGTCACTTTTGCAGTTGATTTCCAAGCCTTTGCTTAGGAATTTTTGTCCGTTGCCTAGGTTTGCTGGTTTTCCCACGCCTACGTCGAATTCTTGGTTCTTCTTTTGGCGGGCTTGGCGAGATTCGGAATTTTGTTCCAGTTCAACTCCTCGATTTTTGGACGATATTAGCAGGGGTTTGTGTGAGGGGTAGAGTTTCAGTTTATTCACCCTTTTGGCGAGTTTTGGCGATATCTAGTGTCCGGACCTGACAAAAAGCGGGTGCAGGTGGGATTGCGAAGCTGTTGGGACGTTTTCGTTTTTGCATTCGGCTGACAAGAAGATAACTTTCTCGGGCGCCTTGGGCATCTTGTTGCTGCAACAGAAAGGATGAATTTGTTTTTTTAACGGGGGGCTTATGGCTCCTGTCACGTCTTACTCCATGGCTTCGGAAATAGTCCTTCAAAAATGTAAATGAAATAATTCTGCAATAGAAAAGGAAATGAAAGAAAATTATATTTCCATGCTTCAACTACCACAGAAATAATGTCCTTCAAAATGGAAAGTAAATATTTCTTCGTCAATTCTACCATCTGATGAAGACTCAGTCCGCTTCTTCAATTTATAAGAACAGAAAAAATCAATAGCCAAGCAACCTGTGTTCCGACCTGAGTTTCCTGATGGCTCTGAAGTTCGTAATACAGAAGGCTGGATGAAACTTCCAAGTTCCTGCGTACTGGGTATTCTTCGAATGTTCGGTGTCCGCCAAGCTGCCGTCGAACCCCCAAATCTCCAGGTTCACATCTTCCGTCAGTTAAGAAGTTTTTCTTTTTGAACTTTAATGTTAACTTAAATTCTTAAAGATTTTTTTTTCATCCAAAATTCTCTGGTTTAATTATTTCTTGAATTTTTTTAAAGATTCTATTATTATCAGAATTTAACTTTTATTTAAATGTTTGCTGTAAAGAATTTTGAAAGGTAGAAAATTTAAATCTTTAATATTTTTGAAGATTTGCTGATTTAACTGAGATCTGAAGAAATTTGTGAGCAGTCTTAAATTGCTCTAGTTAAAGGTATAATTTTTTTTTCCTCTTATGGTGCAATACTATAGGTACTTAACTCTGTACTTCATTATTTGAATTTTCTCTTGTTCTGGGATAAATAAGGTGTAAGAACCTTACAACTGAAAAATGAAATAGAAAATTTTAATTTGTATCTTAACTCATAAAAATAGTTATTACTTAAACAATAGTATTTGAATTGAAGTGGTTACTGTCTAAGATTGCAGTATTTGTGGAAAATATATAAATGTTTAGCTATTTGTTTTCTAAACTAAATAAGGTAGTTCCCGGGGACTAGTATAATTTTATGTTAGTAAATTTGTTTGATATCAGTGTTTTAAGGAAAGTAATAAACTAAGTTAGTATTATTGATTTTATGTGTTTACTTGAATTTCTGATTACACAACATGGTTTCACCAGTAGCAAGGCTCTTCGGGCTGTTGAAACGAAATTTAAAAGGGTACAAACACAACGCAATTCATATTTGTTTAAACTACTAGTATTTTACAGCTTAGTATATAACAAATTTTTCGAGGAAATAAGTGTTTAAGATTTACTTCGTAATTTTTAATATAGATATTGAGCTTTTGTGTATTTTTGCGTTGTCTCGAAGTGAGATCTAGAACATGTGGTAACGATTAAATAATTCTTCAGATGATATACATAATTTTGTGCATTCTGAGTTATAAAATGAATGAGTTGTAACACTGTTAAGTGAACCTAGCGCCAGAGTGTCGCTATGGTAAACAAAATATAGTAAATTTTACAGAGTGCATTTATTCTATTGTGGTTTATGCGCTATCGACGAAGTAGATTTAATTTAAACCAATAAGTTTAAATGAATTTCAAAGTGCGTACAATTTAATATTCCGTACAAGGAAGTCATGTGGTGTATACATCAGATTTTTTTTCAAACGTTTAAAAGAGATGTATTACTGTTGAGGGTATGTTTTAATAACTTATAACAGCTTCAGTATTATATTAAGACTTTTTCTTATTGTATTTAAAAAGCTAATATTAAGACACTTCGTAATCTTATAAATAACATAATTTATAGATAGCAGAAAAATTTATAAATAGCAGAATTTTTTCACAAAACACAAGCTATTGAAAATATTTAAAGCACAAATTTCGAGTTAAATCACTTAAATATTTAAAATGAAAACCTCATATTTCTTGAGTCAATTATCAATTTCATTGAAGTGTACCCCTTTTTATGTAATAGAATACTTTCAAAGCACAAAAGTATAATATTCAGACAAAACCTATAATAGTTTGATGAGTGCATTGAAGCACAGCAATGTTTTGTGAAATAGAAAATGAAACAGCAATGCGTTTGTATCTAATGAACAGGTGACAGGTGTAAGCGGGTCCAGACACCCGGGCAGCTTACATAGACTAATCGGGTATTCTCCGGATCCCGCAACTGTTTAGTGCAACACCCCCGATGCTCCACAAGGAACGCATGGGGAGTTTATTCAGGTGCTACATATGCTGATGAAGACGTTAGACTATACATTTTACATATTGCTACACAGTTACTAAATAACTAAAATATAGATACTAAGTAAATGAAATTTCACAGATAATTACGAATGTTGGAACAGATATTAAATGCCAATACAGACATTATACAGATACATAGATGATAAATACACGATTACATACTACACAGATATTGAAAACGAATGTCAGCTTCTAAATACTAATGCAAGTAGTTACACAAATCCACAGATACTAAAAACACTAGTACATACTACACAGATACTAGCTACTGGTATAGATACTCAGATACTATATTATACTGATAAATAAATACTATTTACATTATTATTTACTACAAAGACATTAAATACAGATGCAGACACAGATTCTAAATACTAATACAAGACATTACTCAGATTTACCGATACTAGCGCTGATATGCAGATTCGATAGGATACGAAAGAACTCAGATATACAAATACTAAATACGCTGTTAAACAGATATTAAGTACGACAACACTAATACATATATCTAATAAACAGGTGAGAGGTGAGAGCAGGGTCCGGACACCCGAACGGCTTTCATTGACTATTCGGGTATCGTCCGGATCTCGCAACTGTCCAGAAAAACAACATTGCCAAACAGGGGCTGATGTTGGAAGACAGACGTATTGCGAATTCTTACAATACCAATGCTTATTATACAATATATGACAATATAAAGATACTTTACATGAAAACGTGGTGTTACTATGTTAAGTTACCACAGGAGTAATACATCGTTATACATTATACATTAATAGTGCAATATCTAATAAACAACATTACATCCAATAACAAAAATTCTTTTTACAAATATCAATGTTAAAAACATAAATGGCAACAATATTCCATTTCTAAAAGCAGCGCAGTTTCAATCAAATATAGTTAAATATGGTAAATATAGTTTATTTCAATGAAAATAAAGACAACTTTATTTTTTATCAGTTAACATTTTTTTCATCATTAAACCTTTATGCGAAGTTTTCATAAAATGAAAAAAATAAGTAAAATACCATTTTAATGCATATATATGCATGTATTTAAACACATATTGAAGCAAAATTCCTTCTCTGCTATTTGAGAGTAGTAATAACACAAAAGTAAAGATAACAACTGATACTTTAATTATAAAACTTCATATCAAATAATCTCAAACTGATTTTCATAATCTTTTCTTTATGAAATACATTAACGGATACTGCTCAGTTGTTCATAAATCAATATCGCTCTTTTAAAGTAAAGATCTGCTTTTGGTATATTTCCATAAAATCCATAAAATAAGAGGCATCTTCTGCTTTGATATCTCAAGCAAAACACCTATATAAATATTAAAGACATTGTAAATTCAAATGCATTGGTAATAAGTTTCTAAAATGTAACACTATTTGAATATCCTTTATTAATTTACTATGATGGAGGTTATTCATAACATTAATAACTGGATTTATGATAAATTAAACCAAATGATTTCTCATCCATGTACATAATATATAATGATTGAAATTACAAATTGTAATAAATCAGCAACTGCTTCTATCAGCTGAATATGTTATAAACTAAATATATTTTGAACTTTAGCAATTACATATATGGATAAAAGATTAAAAAAATTATTTAAAATATTCGTTATTTTATCTTTAAACTATTCAATTAATTAAGCAATTACAGATTTATTATAGGTGAAAGATGAAGATTTCCTGATTTATTAAATGACAATACTCTGAGAATAAGATAAGAGAGACTGAACGGAATTAAAACGTATTATGCTTTGCAAAATGACAGCAATCGCCAAGCAAGTTAATGATAAATGCATTGTATTGTAATGTTAAAAGCACAAAGTACCAAAAGTTTTGGAAAGACTGCATCAAAGATGTTCTTGATGTTAAAATCAATATAATAAATGTTTTTAAATTTATTGTATAATAATTTAACTACAATTTTTGGTTAAACCAATATTTCTCAAGTATCTTATCCTGGTTTACACCTTTTTTTAATTCAAACTATACCTGACAGAAAAACAAATGATTGTTCTTTCTGCACACGTAGAAACATTTATATGTACCATGCCCTTTTTAAGACATAGTATCAAAAATTTCTCAAAACTACATTTACTTCAGAATGTTTAATATCTTAAAAATATATTTCAGCGAAAACATTAAAGTCTTAATTTATTGTAAAGAATCATAGTAATAGGTCAAAAATTAAAAACACAGATTTTTTAACCAGTCCTGTGCTATAGCTGCAGAATTGAAGTAAATCAAACTTAAAGCATCTGAAGTTAAAATAAAATTGGAAAGCAAATTGGAAGCAAGGCAAATCCTCAACAATATTAATAATTGCAATGGTGGTTAAGTGGTTGAACACTGTATCTAAATATATAAAAATAAAAATAAAAATACATCAGTAGAATAAACTTGAAAAATAAAAGTGCAAAAAGGAAAAAATATACAAAATATAAAAATATAAAAAGTTATCTCCTTTTACTGAAACTCTAATTTTGAACTCGTCAGAGAAGAATGAATTAAAATTTCACAAAAGTTGATTAATATGTTTCGAATACATGTTTCATTCTTCTGGTATATTTGAGATCAAAAACCGAAAAAAGATTCAATTAAATTTTCATTAAAGGCATTAATCATTTAAAA
>KK114189.1:687752-700368 GCA_000611955.2 Stegodyphus mimosarum | reverse complement strand
AAAAAAAAAAAAAAAAAAAAAAAAAAAAAAAAGCTGATAAACTATGGATAAAACTAGAATGGTCACGTCTGAAAGCGGTTATTCACGACTTTCGTCTACGTCGACAAATTGCCAAAATGCTACGGCAAATCTTTTGCATTTTCTACGTTTTCGAATTTTGCGTTTTACGTTGCGATAAAGACGCCGCAAAAGTTACTATGACCTCTTTGGAACTAGTCGGACCATTTTGCGACACCTTAACTACGCCTAGTGTTATTTAGGATCTCCAAAATTGTTTTTAAATATTTAAGCTTTTTTTTCTTTTTTTAAGTTATAAAGAGGAGACCATTCTGCCAATGGCAATAGATCTGAAGTAGTAAGTTTACAAACAATAGCAAACTGAAAAACACAAATCTTAAGTGCACGTAGATGATAAAAAAACTGGGGTAGATGAGAAGCCATTTATCCTTGAATAATAGTGCTAGATTATGTGTCTTTCTTAACTTTGGCATTTTTTGGTCCGATTATCTTTCATTTAAGAATCTTTTAGTTAGTAACTAGCGGCTATATGTTTTTCATTGTTATTTGAGAATAATTTCTCTACAACATCTATGCTTCAATTTAACATTTAAAACTGATCTTCGAATGTTAAATTCCATTATGATTACGTTTAATGCAAAATTCTTACTCGTGAATGTTTCCGTAAAACGAGAACTTAACTATTTAAAAGCTTAGGTATAGAGGTTTTTTTTCCCCCTTTTCTCTACTGAAACTTGAACAATTAATCTCCCTTACTAAACTTTCTGTATATCAAACAGCGTTTGTTTTCTAAAAATAGCTATTGCAGTAAAGTAAAGGCTCAACTACAAAGAATCCTCATAATCCCTCTTTTGCACTTATTTAAGTAATAATTTTTTTGCTGGAAAATAAAGTAAATTTCCCTGGACAGTGGCGGAGTAAATTATTAATTATAGCTGTCTGCTACTGATTTCCTAAAATCAGCTATAGAGAACTAGTAGTAATAAATCTAAACTACACTACTGATTTTCAAATTTTTTTAAAAATTATAAAACTTTGCTTTGCATTAGCGAATTTGCAAACTTCTGTGAGACATGTGTGGTCTATGATTGCACTAATAGTTAACGTATGAAGATTTCCTCTAATAATTGGATACAAAGCAATGACATAAATAAATAATTAACATGGAACTAAATAAGCATTATTACATTTTAAAACTGATACTCACATTTTTTTAAAATTTTGTTAGTGTATCATACCGTTGGATGAGATTATGATTTTTATTTAAGAAGACATTGCCTTGATATATTTTAGAAAATTATTATATTTATTGATACATATTTTGATATCATGTGCTATTGTATGAGTGTATATATTTCAATGTGTTGTTTTATTTCCTGTAACACTTTTTTTTAGAATAAACTCCTGAGTGAATATTCAAATGATTAAATAATAATTATTATAAAAAAAAAGAAGAAAGAAAATCTGAAATGTTTCAGATTTTAAATTACGTCCAAAGGGGCGTTTTTTAAAGGTTTGTGTGTTACCTTTATTTATTAAATATCATGTTCTTCGCACTTAAACCATAAAATTCAGTTAAAGGCAATATCGCAAAATAATTTTAAACTGACCATATTTTTAGAATTTCCTATAACAGTCTCACGCGCTGGAGATAAAAATGTTTTTTCTGTACAACGTTGTCATTTCTCGCTTTGAAATTCTTGAGTTTGTTAGTTTTACAAAGTACGAAATCGATAATAAAACAAATTCCAAATTTGAAATTTTAGCTTCCAGACGCCCATATTCGCAGCAGGATTACGTCATTCAAAATTGGATGGCTCTAGGTACCGTCATTTTATCACAATGTGAGAAACATACATACATTTATACACATTCTTCATTATTTCATTTCTTTACATATAATACAGGGCTGCAATATTTGGTGGCAACAGTTTGAAAAGGGAACCGACATTTAATGTTTCCGACGCAAAATCGCAAAACGAAAACAATAGTCCTTCAGGGACAAAGCCCTTTTGGACTAATAAGCCAACAGTTATGAAGTAAATTTTAGAAATTAAGAGAATATTTAAAATTAGGGGACTGACAAAATATTTGCGAAATTTCTGAAACATTACCGAATCACAGCTAAAATAAACGTGTGAAGTTCGTAATCTCCAGCCTCCTTTCGTTTGAAAGATTAATTTTTCCATTTTGTATGCGCTATGTTAATGATAAGTTTAATTTCTAAACAATTATTTTAACCGCAAGCCACGTCAAGGTAAAATTTAAAATTAGGGAAAAAATCTACCTAGGTTTGCGAAGAATGTTGAATAAATCTCTAGTATTTCGAGAGCGATCAGGCATATGTTCCTTTCCCTCAGGAACAATTTTTTTTTAAAAATATATCTGAATAAGAGGTTCCTGATCGCTTTCGAAATAGAGTTAATTCAAAATTTGCGCCACTGTAAGGTTGCCTTTTGCCTAATTTTATATTACCCTATCTGTAGAAATTCAATTGATCTTACTGTTATATTTGTTTTTGGTGTTGAATTGCTTAATTTCCTTTTTATCCTCGTCATATGAGTTTGTTTGCTTTGTTTTTCACATGCCATTCCTTTCATTTGAACTGAAAGGAGGGCTTATTTTTAATTTCTCTTGAACTCATAGTTTGTTTATTCTAATCTATTTCATCAGAAATTCAGTTATTTAATAGCTTTTGTTAGTGACAGAGATATCTCGCACAGTTTCACTAACCTCGTAATCAAGAAAATTTTTATTTCTCTTGAGAATCGAAATTGAATTGAAAACGAAAGAGCCACTCAACTACTTAATTTGTATTTTTCAATTTCTTATTCTTCTATTGCAAAATTTTTAGTTAAAGATCTTATAAACGTAGAATTTCAAAGAATTCACAACAACCTTTATCGCTGTAGTTCCTTGTACTGTCAAATAAAGAAAGCATTAAAATTTCGTATCAACAATGTGAAACTTAAGTAAGAAAAGAATAAATTAAAAAGCCATTCGTTATAACTACTTGTTTCTTGATTACTCATTTAATTTTTTTTTCTGTAAAATTACACTGTAAAGTCAATTTTTCGAAGTGGCTTGTAGCTTTCGGTAGTCTTTCTGCTCTTAATAAATGATTTAAATTCCAGTCCTTTTCCTTCTGTGATCGTCAAGCCCCTTAACTTTCCTCGCCTTTTGATGCTTTTCTAATTTCCTCATTAGATGGCGCTGTCCATGCTATTTTGCAACTTTTGGATTTGTTTCCGTTCATTCACTTGGTTGCTGCAGTGTGTGACAGAACCATTTCATTGAAACACACCGGGCCCTTTTTCATCACTATTAATCATTTTTTGTTATTATTTTTTTTGAAAGACACTTGCCGTGGCTTTAAGCATAAAGCTGGTGAATGTTTTGCTTCTCTAGACTAAAATAAAGCTTTTAGAAAGTTCTTACTGTCTTATTGTATTAGATAATATTCTTCCATTCTAAGCAATCACAACATTCTAGTATGATCATTCTTGTCCTTTTCTTCTGCTCGTTACAGAACTGTTCATATCCCCGTATATTAATTTTGATTTTTTTTCTAGTCATAAAATTTGGATTTCATTTCTTAGTGAAGAAAGAGAAAAATTCTTTTGCATCATTTATCAGTATGCTTCAATATATACCAATCGGATCTGGATAGATTTGAAATTTTGCGTTAACGAACGCGAGTCTTAGCTAGAAAATGAGAAAAATGAATCCCTTAATCACCGGACAAGGAAAGAGAATGCTACAATGCAACATTATGAATATTTGATTACATAATTATAGAAACTAAGAAATGCGCAACTGAAAGATTTATGTAAATTTTCTGAAATGCAACTTTGCTTCATGGTACGTTAGCGAGATAAAAGGAAGGAAACGTCAGATATATCAACAATTGGTACTCTCTGCTGCGTGAGAAATTCATTTTTAGTCTTAGAAGACACTTATAATTGAAAGGATGCCTGCCAAATCAAGTCAATTTTGACAATCCGGCGTTTCCACGAGAGGTTTTGTTTCAGATCTACGAACGTTGGTTGATCTATCCATAGTAGCTGGAACATTCCTATGTGCGTATAATGTATAGGAATTGAGAAGGCGGATTGAAGAAGGGAATGTGAATCATATCAGGGTTATTGACGCATAGATGAATGTTGGCGCGTTTGGATCGATGCATCCGAAGGTATGCGGTGACGACGATAAAAAGAACGTTTGTTGATATTGCAGAATATGCAGGGAGCATCGAATGTTCAAGTATCAAAGAGAACAATTTCTAGATGATTGTTTCAAAGCTACTTGGAACAATGCCTCCCTTTACAAGACTGCTACTGATGCACACCTACCAGCATCAGTAATTGCAATGGTTTCGAGATAAAGCTTTTTTCAAGGGTTGGGCGTGACAGGGTAGCTAGAGTACAGCGACGAATCTCGCTTCTATTTTACTAATGACAGTCATTGAGTAAGATTCTAGAGGTAGTTCCAATCCTGTTGTGATTGTTGAATGCCATACTGCTCGACAGCGCTACATCATGATTTTGGGTACCATCGCCATGGATAACTGATCACTTCTGGCCCATATCAGAGGCACAATGATGGCGCGTCAACAGGTGGGTGAAGTGACATCCCTTCAGGAGTTGAAGAATGCTGTTTCCAGCACGATAATACCTGACACGATAATCAGCAACAGATAGGCCCTGCAAGGCATTCAGATGGTTACATCGCCTCCAAGGTCTCCGGATCTCACGCTTATTGAAAATTTGTTGCACATAATTGGTCTTCGTTCGCTTGATTCACTCCCACCTAAACTAAAGATGAATTGTGGAGGAACTTGAAAATATATACCTCAAGATTTCCCCTAGATCTGGAGATGTATGTATATATATTCATTTGCATTATATTTTTTAAATTAAAATCACTTATATATATATATGGGAAATGAAAAAAATGAAATATGAGAGAATTACTTAAGGATCATGATCCCTTACCCATTTCTATTTTTATGAAATTGCAAATTTGATAACATACCTATATACACATTATGTGTTTACCTGCCAATTCTCATTTCATTCTAGTCTTTCTTTCATAGTGTTGCATTTTATCTATCAGGCAGTGTAGTACTACATTTTTCTTCTATACTGACCGGACAATGTTTTGTTTGATTTATTTCGTTATGTTAAATACTCGAGGCCTATCTGCCTAAGGGAAGGGATGCCTTCGTGGAGTAATTTCTAAGAAAGAAGGGATCGTACATATGTTCCACGTGGGGAAAACCACGAAAATGCCGATGCAGCTAGCCCGTTCGTCGGGATTCGAACCTGACTATTAGTTTTCAGCGACTTTAGGGCTCGGGCGCTAATGGGCCCGAGTAATGTTTTAATCGGTACATTAGATTTCAAGTCAAATTATTTGTTCGAGCAAGCCTCTTAAGGGTTATCTGAAGTTAGGAAGAATGTTTGAGGACGGTTTTTCAGAGGGAAATTGTCTCACGTTACATATGAGAAAGGATATCAATGGAAATCCAATACTGCCAGTTTATTCACTTTCCAGAAAAAGAAACCCGAGAAAAAATGACCAGTGTTTCCTATCCGTAATCTATCGGCAGTTTACCTTCTTCAACGTATATCGAGCGTTATGTTTTCGAAGGCCAACAAATAAGGTGTCTAAGCATTAGAATAACTTGGAGAGGAAAGAATGCTTTTGTTTCATGATGGTTTCAAATGAGGAATAAATTCTTCTTCCTTAATTAGCAAAAAATTGATTTTGAATGAACTAATTCAGTTTTATGTGTTTGTAAAGTAGGAAACTTTAGTTTTCTTGAAAAAAGCACTATATATTTTTTTTCTTTTTAGCCTATAGATAAATTTTTAGATTTTATTCTTAGTAAATTAACTTTCTGTATTATTATAATAGCTGAAAACCGAACGAAATTTTTATTTTAATGATGAAGTGTCTAAGTTCTGTCAATTTTAAAAGTCACGCTCTGAGAGAAAGCATTTTTTCGTTAAACAAATTGAGAATTCGCTCTCTTAATCAAATCCACACGACTCCTATGATCTTAAATTAAATAAAGTATAATTTACACTTCATGTTCAATACTGGCAAGTTAAATTTTGTTTCTGGAATATTAGATATTTTTATAAACATGTAAAGGTTGTCTGAAATTACAGTGGAAATCAATGTTTTTCACTTACTAGTGGACTTTGGCAAAACCTTGACTTTTAAATTCCTTCACATTTCGAACAGTCTTAATGATTTTTAGTTACTTTTTTTAAAAATATTTATAGGCTCGTTATATATGTTAATCGAGCATAGCTTTAATTTAAGAAGGAATTACGGGAAAGGGCGCTATATTTTTCCCCTTTTGCAAATAAAAATAAAATTACACATTGCACACACTTCCTCATTCATCCGTTACGGTTTTTACATTGAAATTAAGTGCGGCAGAGATGGGGGCGCGCTAAATTATTTTTGTTCAAATATTTCCTGTCCGTCTCAGAAATGATTAATCTGATGTCCGAAGCTGATCACCGCTTTTAGATATTCCTGGAATGTTCTAATATTTTAAATTCTGAGCCTAAACCCAAATGAAATAAATTGAATTCCTTCGGTTCCACATGAAAGCTCATCGGAACAAGGCCGAAAAGGGAGAAATAATCATGTTGGCAAGAGCCGGGACATTATCATAAACGACTGTGAAAATGACCGCTTCTAACCTACTATCAGCTCGGCCAATCTTTGTCATTACTGTTTAAGGTGACAGGTGTGATTAAAGGAACTGCACTGCGCTTTGCAGACACGTTCACTGTCACCTACGGATATGGTTTGCTTGCGCTTGTAATGGGCTCTTGTTACCGTTCGACTCAGTATTCCACTACTGGATGCCAGACCTTTCCATATTGGTTTGTGCAAGAGAATAAGTTAATAATGCCTAATGGAACGCCGTTTTCTGTATGCAAGTCTTGGCGCCGGTTAATTGCTTCAGTTTCGTTGGGCTCTTAGTTCTCTTATTATACTTTTCTGTGATTGCATTTTAAAAATACATCACACAATTGAGGGGAAATTGGTGTGGAACGGTGCTTAAATATGATGCTCTTTTAAAACGAGACTTTTTGATGTGCCTGTGAGGACGCTAAAACCTATACATATATGTATAGACTGAAATAGTTTATCTTTTCACGTCCGCCGTTTACTCGTGAAGCAAATAATTTAGGCATATAAAATTTCATCTGTCCCCTGAGTCACTCAGTCTGCAATCAAATGCGTGAAAAGCTGATTGATTTAAAACAGACGTACGTATCAAACGCTAGCAGAGCGAGCCGCGGGTAACTTGCTATTCTTATTGGCGACTAATCACTGCTTGGAGCATGACCACAGGATCTACAGACTTTATCGATATTTTAACATTTAAATATCTTTTAACACTTAAAAAGCCATCAAGGAAAATTTTTACACTAAAAGTGAGGATAGATCAGATATGAAGTTACTTGAAACAATAAAATCAATCACCTTTTTTGTCATGCGAAGCTAAATAAAGAAAAATCTTGTTTGATTATTAACTTTTAAATACAAAGCTGCTTACTGTTTAGCTATTTGGGGCAGTATCGTCGATGTGGTTATTTTTAATTTTAGGTATTATAAGGTATTTTATTCCTCCTTCCCGCATGGCTTCGTGGTGTAACGGTAGCACATTCGGTCCAGGTTCGACTCCTGCCGAGGGCATTGCTAATTTTTCATGTACTCCTGCTTCAAAATAAACTCATAACTCTACAGTGGCTCCCGAACTAAAAAGGTGGTGGACAGTAATTCGTCACCTCCAGGATTTGGCGACTGGATCTCCTAATCCCCAGTCGCCCTTTAAAAGGGGAGCATATAATGTATTTTCTCCCTCCTTCCCGCATGCCTCCCTGGTATAAAAGTCTCTAACTCGGCACGTATTCAAGAGGCTCCAGATTCGAGTCCTGACGAGAGAATTGCACATTTTTCCTGTCTTCTACTTCAGAAAAAAGCCTAGTGGCTCCACAGTACAATTTGTATTAAAACTACTACATTCTAGAAAAATAAAACTTCTTCGATTATAAAACGCCCCTTTTTTCACAAAATAACTTCTCCAGAGATATGAATATTGCCTGCTTGTAGAACTACGTGTTATATAACTGTGCTTCTTCGCACGTTATTTGTACATGACAACCAGCACTTTGTTTTAAGCGAAGAATCTTTCTCGCAAACTTAATAACAGCTTCTACTTTGAATTCGAATTTTTTAGTGAATAATCTCTTATTGCGCACACCCAAAAGAGAAATACAGGAGCAGTTGTAATGTTGCAGAGACATAAGGTGTTTTTTGAAAGCAGGAGAGATCAAAAATGAGCAATGCCCTCACCGGGACTCGAACCCCGGACCTCTCGAATACGCGCCAAGTGTGCTGACCTTTACACCACGAAGGCGGGTGAAACACCTGATAATGTTGCCGCAATTTTACAGATAGATAAATATAGTATGTAAACTTTTGTTGATTACTGTGACTCATGAGTGGCTGTGAATGAGCTGCAGTCGTGTATTTACACTACCTTTTTATCTAAGCGATAATAAAACATTTGCGTTCTCTACGATTTATGAATATTTATGTAAACTGTTAGCATGTTTCCAGAATCTTTCACAAAAGTTGTTATTTAGGACAGCGAAGATGTAATCATCATACCATCAAATAAAGCTTTAGCTGAAAAAATGTAATGTGGAGGAATGGGAACTTGCATTGCTTATTATAGCTCAGATTCCAACTTAATAAAATAAATAAACTGATATAATGGGAGATAAAATTATATTCCTATTTTAGTGTCAAATTAATATAAAGAAACTATAGTGTAAAAATGTACAAGATCAAAGATTCTTTCATAAAAATAGGGGGTATAGTTCTTTTTTCTTTAATGGCTAGGACATTAGTAAAGTATATAAGTCAAAGAAATCTTAAATAAAGTCATTCTTTTTTAAATTTAAGTTCAAATTCTGCTTTAAGATTTAACATCAATTGCAATATAAAGTACCCTGCCCTCAATTTTTTTGTATTACTTTATTTATTTGTCATTAACGCATATATCATATTTTAGTTAAATGAGGTTTCTGATTTTGTATGTATTATCCGCAAAAACATTGGAAAGGAAATTCATTTTAAGAAACTTTTAAAGTGTAAAATATTATTGCCGAATTCTTGGGAAGTAGTGTTTGATTGAGTTAATTAGAATTAATAAAATATAGAATGCGTGAGTTGAAAGCTTAACAATAAACTTTGCCTCTTAAGAATAAACAGTGTTCTTTGTGCCTCAGCGATGTTAATGATTTTGTACGGAGAACGTACACAGATGCGAAAACTCTGTATGAGTAACACTGATGAAGCTGTAATTTTTTTGTATCATTTACATCGTTACATCGTTAACATTGATCTTTATATCTGCTTGCAAGTAGCGAGCTACATCTGCACCTACTAACTTGTTCAATATCAAAATATTCCATTCGGAAACTGCGCTATTTGAGTAATGGCCCTTTGAGCAATGGAGTATTTGCGCTATTTGAGTAATGGAGCCACTGCGCTGGCCATTTGAGCCACATTTTGTGTCCGGCCATTTAAGACACCATGCAGTAGCCGACGCAGTGGCTCAAATGGCCCTACATTTGCAACTTAATGCCTTTGTAGGGCATTAAGTTAATTACATTAAATTAATTAATTACATTAAATTAATGACAATAGCCATCGGTCAGCCCAACAGAATTTTGAGTGCCCCCATGTCGCACAGACACTTACAAACATCAAAGCTTTCTCGACGTTTCGAACGCGTGCCCAGTAATACATCAACCCGGAGCACTAACTACTTTACCGATCAGGGCGGCATTTTAGCAATATGGAGTATAAACACTGTGCTACAAATGGCGAAAATGCAGGCAAAATATTAGTCAAGTTAAAAATAAAGATGGGCACTGTATGTAGTCAATTTTTGTCTCCTTAGTTTCTGGGAAGAAAAGGCGCTTCCCTAAAGCCCTCCATGCTTCGTCTCGCCATTCAACATAACAGTTGTGCTATTATTTACACAAGTTGCTAAATTCTCCCAATGAGGGACTGTGAGGCTGACCTTGTAAATTTTAATTCCGTTTATTTCGTTCCTTGAACATTTTATGCTTTTTGAAAAATTAAAAAATTCAATATGTATTAACACAGTGAACCGAAATAAAATGTAAAAACATTACACACTGAAATTAAAAGTAACAACTAAACATGACCCAAAAATATTTAATTGAGCATACATAATAAGCAAAATTCGCCTGATATAGCTAACGTAATGTGAGATCTGCCATTATATTGTTCAGAAATGTTTATTTTGATAACTTGCAGAAATAAGAGAAAAAAAGGCTTCGTGAAAAAACTGTTAAGTCCAGAAGAAGAAATCTGTAACACATTCGATATCGACAATGAAAGAAAGTAAACTACTTAGGTGTTAACTATTACAGAAAAGGACAAATGGAAGCGATTCGGTTACATTAGTTTTTTTGAAGGGCAATGGGAGAAAAGTGTTGCAATTGAAAACTAAGTTGAAATACATCAAAGAGTTTTAATAGTTTCTTAGTTCACCAGTTGAAGAAGTTTATTGAATAATTTTGGCAGAAAAGAGTTTAAAAGCTCGGTTAATGATTTTAAAAGCGCCTGAGCGATGGGTGATTTATAAATTTCTTGTCTTTGACCATCATGTTCCTTAGTATAAAGCTTTAAAACCCTTCTGGTGACCAATATATTAAAAATCCTACTAGCTTTGGTTAAGAATTGCTCAAGAATTCCCATCATACTGGATAACTGTGGACTGATCTAATTTTATTAAGAAATTTCTCAAAAATATATGCAATTTTTTAACTTTTAGAACGAAAGAAAAGAATAAAATCTAAATTATTAGGATCCATTGTAGTGAAAAGGTAATAATTTTAATTACATGTAGAAAACTTTATAACTGTTTTTTCGATAAAATAAGGTGATAAGCAATTATCAACATCAGTAGCTCTTAATTAATTAAACTGGTTAATGATTAATATTCGGAGTTATAAACTCCGAAACGACGGAAAATGAAAGTGTAAAATGGAATCTTTCCTTTAGTAAAACGAGATGATTTGACATAGAAAGGCAAGCAGAGCAAAGTTTTTGATATACTGTGCTACTGATGTTAGATGAGTTTGGTGTAACTAAGAGAAGATCACTTGAGTTAATCAAATCAAAAAATGAACCGAATGACAGAACCTATTGAATTAGTAACAAGTGATACTTAGTTAAGTGCATTCACTTTCCATACAAAAAGGCATCAATAATACGGAACCAAGTCAGTCTCATAAATATCTGGATATTAAGTAGTGCGTTTAAATAGGAGCTATAGTAAGAATAAATATGAGCTATGACTGAAGTACTCGACATCTCTCTGACAGTCGTTTTAATATATCTCATCAAAACATTCGATCATAAAATTTTATCATCGATGAAACCGTGAAGAAATTATAGTATAGGTGCTAAGCAAAATTAAGTTATGGATAAAGTGAAAAGCTCAAAATTTTAAGTTATGGATAAAGCGAAAAGAATTTGTTATAGTGAAGGTGTTATAGGGGAATAATATGAAGTAGCTTATCTAAACTGAAAACGATTGAATGAAAAGGAACAGCAGTTTAATGAACTTTAAGAAAGACGCATAATGAAGCACATGTAGTGAACGAAATGGTGAGTTCTTATAGACGTAACGTATTAAACTGACGAGATAAATTACTTTTCCTCTAGATGAAACTGTATATATTCTTCACAGTTTAATTGTTAATTCACGTTTTACATATTCAATATCTCACAGTTTGGTACTCAAAGACATCATTCCTGATATGAATTCATAGAGAATTTATTGTATCCCTTCCTTGCCATTGCAAATTGTTATCTACTGTTACGACTCCCGTGAACTTCAAAATTTTGCCGCAAAAAACAGGAAATTCGTGTTTGGATAAAGGGAATTTTTAAAGCATTCATTGCTCAAGGCTTCTAAGATCATAGCCATGATTATAAATTTTTTCTTGTCGAAAATATTAAAAACAGATCTGCTAGTGACAAATTAGATTTCTTTAAAATTCTACATACGCAATAAAGCACTTCATATTAAGCGTTTCTCATTTATGTGCCGTTTTCATTTCATATCTCTTCCAATTTACATCTATAAAGTTGATGGTGACGTATTTGACTTATATGACGCATAACTTTAGTTATACGTAGTTTTTCTTCTGACTTTGTTCATCAACTGTTCTTTTCATAGCTGAAATATTTTCGCTGAAAAACGTCTCTTTTTTCCCGGTAGCATTTGGAAAATGTACTTGGGGATAGAAGGGAAAGGGATGAAGGCGCGGCATAACTCAGATTAGTATAGCAGCTGAAATTCAGTTTATGGTTGAAAAGGCAGTAGTTTAAAGATACAAATTTGAAAATGCAACCTGATGAGCAGTGAGGGTTGCTAATAGGACACACTTCCATGTCGTGGCATCTGGCAGATACGTTTAACTCAAATGCTCCTAGTCCTACAAAAAAAAAAAAA
>KK114189.1:674631-687729 GCA_000611955.2 Stegodyphus mimosarum | reverse complement strand
CAAAAAAAAAAAAAAAAAAAAAAAAAAAAAAAAAGCATCCGCATTGAAAGAGAAAACTGGAATTTTAAAAACATTGGAGAAAAAAACAGAATTGGCAAATATAACTATATATATAATGGATATGCCTATTTATCTTGTTTTTCAAAAAGCAGTTGTTTCTGGCAAAAGCAAGAGCAGCAACTTGCTGAAAATACGCTCCAAAAAGTTATACTTTCGAGGCGGAAAAATTCTTGGCAGTGACGACATTTATTGATGACATCCACTCAATGCCGCATAAGTAACATTCGAGAGAATGGGCCTATGCTAATGAAGAAAGCAAAAGAAATATCATTGCATTCGTATCCAAACGAGGTTTGTTTCTCAACTGGATTTTATACCATGCCATGAAGAACCATAGCCTTTGAGGGAGGGAAGACTCAGGTTTATTGTCACCCGGTGCAATTTTCTACTAAATTCCTCTGTAATTCTAAAAATTTTGCCGTCCCTAAATTCTACTTCCCAGTGCGGCCGTTCCATCATCATCGGTATTGGCGGTAGGCTTGCTTAAAGGAGGTCAGTATGATGTAGTCAAGAAAAATATGAAAATTATCTCTCAATTTTACTTCTTGAAAACGCCGAGGAAATGAATGTAATATGAAATAAAATGAATGTGAAATGGATATGAAATTAAGCGATTGAATGAATATGTAATGAAATGAATGAACTGAATATCAGACTTCGAGCTATCGGAAAGTTTCATATACCAAGCGTAATAAATATTGATACTAGTTTGATCGCTCCTGTAACAGTGATAAAACTTTGCTTTTACAGTATCGGGAAAATAATGGGGAAAATGTGCAAAGCAATTAAAGATACAATCATAAACTTTTGCTTTTCAGTCAAACGATATGCTATCCATTCGTATCTGATCCAAGTGACTGACAGTTTAGAAAAGTTATCTTTTATACCACCAAATTGCAAAAAGGTACTGTAACCTTTAGACGGGGCAATAATCAATGATTTTTTAAATCGCCCTTCAGAATACTACTGCAAGAAATACGTAACGAAAGATAAAAGTCTATGAGACTATGAATAGGATCTGTTTGACCTGAAGCCAAGTAAAATCAGAAAAAAAATGTTGTTTTATAAAAAGAAGGTTTTAAAATCAGGTGAAATAGCCAAGAATCGACGAAAGTGATGCTGAAATCATGATTATAGATGAAGAAGACTGGAATCTTATAGGAACCGACAGTATTTTTGAGGAATATGTAAATGGTAATGACTTCTAATGATGCCAAAAACATGCACAGTTAAAAAATTTATTTGAAAACAGGTTTCCAGATGATCATTTAAGCAATGAAATTAAAAAAGAAATTAAATAACTAATCCTATTCTATTTCCAGGGTGGAATGCTTTGCATTGGTATACTTACACTCATGTCCATAAATTAAGGATAATTCGGAGTCACGCGGAAATCGAACTCTAAAATAAATATATCCCCTGTAAATTCACTATACACATCTTCAAGAATCATATGCAAATTTCAGGAAGTAACCAGATGATACCGACGGTACGTCACGATGACGAGAGTGTAAGAGAGTGATATATAAGGAATACAGGCAAAGAAGTAAAATTGTTCGCAGGCGCTTTATAAGCATTTCAGAGCAATAACCGAATAGTTATGACAGAAAGGACGCATTTGGATGATTTTTTACGTGGTAGAATTATCGGCCGTCTGGAATGTAGGCGTACCCAACTGGAAGTATCAGACGAACTTGGAATTGCCCAAAATGTCATCTCCAGGCTTTGGCAACGATTCCAAGATGATGGTAATGTGAGTAGACGTTACAGCACAGGTCGCCCCAGACTTACAACGCCGAATGAGGACCGGTATTTGGCAGTTACTGCCAAAAGAAACAGGTGGAGCACAGCCTCAGACCTGTCTCATCAGCTCTCTTCAGCCACTGGTACAACCATTTCAAGGCAGACCGTGTACAGACGCTTAGGGCAGATTGGTCTATATCCTCGTAGACCTGTCAGATGCGTTCCACTTACTGCAACTCACTGTCGCCTGCGGTTAGCCTGGAATAGAGAGCATGCATTGTGAACACCGCAACAGTGGGCTTGTGTGATGTTTTCCGACGAGTCCAGGTTTAGCTTGCAGTCTGACTCTCGCCGAACTTTCCTATGGAGAGCTCCAGGTACCCGTTACCACCAAGAAAACATCATTGAACGACACCGTTACGGTGGTGCAGGAGTGCTCGTTTGGGGTGGAATTATTCTGGGTTTCAGAACTGACCTGCATGTTCAAATTGGAACCATGACAAGCCAAATCTATCGGGACGTCATTCTGGAACAACATGTACGTTTGTTTCGGGGCGCCATGGGCGCACAATTTGTGTTTATGGAGGACAACGCCCGTCCTCACCGTGCAAACATCGTAAGCGAATGCCTTCAATCGGAGGATATCACCCGTATGGAATGGCCAGCATTCTCACCGGACTTGAATCCAGTAGAGCACGTGTGGGAAATGCTTGGCCGACGAGTTGCAGCCCGTCAACCTCCTCCTACATGTCAACCGGAACTTCGGAGAGCATTGCTTTTTGAGTGGTGTAATATCCCCTAAGATCAGATCGATAATTTGATACTCAGCATGCCTAGGCATTGTAAGGACTGTATTGCATCGTCTGGGAGACATATAATGTATTAACAATCATACCAACCATGTAATTTTGGTTTTTTGTAAATAGGTTTTTTTTGTAATTTGCTCCAGGGTGAAAAAATCGCTAATTTTTTTAATAATATCAAACATATAGCATCTTTTTTTGCTCTTTCCTTTTGTTTAATAAATAAGCTTTACAAATAAGTCCAATTTGTTTTGCTTCTAACTCTTCCTTTGCCTGATTTTGCATTATCCTTAATTTATGGACATGAGTGTTGTAATATAGGTACACATAACAAAATAGCTAAAATTCTAATGGTATGTCAGAGAACATTTTAAAATCTTTGTCTTAAAAGATTTTAATTAAAATATATATAGATATTCACTATTAATAATTTTCTGGGAAAAATATTTATTCAAGATATGTAAAGGAAATAACTTAGGGTCGTTTTCATTTTTATTTTAATATTATACAGAGGCTATATATCTTTGAATTCTTAAGATTATTTTAACTTTTTAAATAGTAGATAAAATTTTAGAGAAAATAAATGTAGGATAATAAAAATGGAATTGTAAAACAAAAATAGTATATTAGTAACATTAAAGTTCTCTAGTTTATATATCTATATTCATATCCTAAGATTCCAGCATTTTCAAGTCTTTTGGAATAGCGCCTTGAAATTTATAAACAGTGCTATCCTGTTAAAAAAAATAAACTGAGCAATTTTTTTCTAAGAGTATTAATTCTAAACTCTCCGTTCCCCAACCACCTCAGTAATTTTCAAAAGCTTCCTCTTTTCTTTTCCTTTAAGAAATGGCGTAGGTTACATATTTTCCTATCACTAAACGCCAGTTTTGTTAGAAGTTTCATGAATGTTAACTTTTCGGCTGACCCTGTTTCGGTATCAGTTTTGTTCTTTGTCATCTAACAGCTGCCGAGTGCGGTTTAATTCGTGGAATCCATCCACACCACATTTCATAGATTATACCATAAAGTGGCCGGTTGCTAATTTAATTACTTTCGTTTACTTTGTCTACTTGCGCTTAATATTTAAAGTGCTGTTGAAAATTGAAAATGAAGAACTATTTTAAGCAAATGTGTGGAGATCGAGACCAGCAACATAAGTTAAAACCTGCAGCTGATATACAAATATCAAACCGCGGTCTCGTATTCAGCAGTCGTTCAATTAAATTGAAGGAAATGGAAGCAAATTATGTTCTTAAATTTGCAGATAGTCGACAAAAATATATCGTATTTTCGAATATTTTTATTTTGATTAATGTTAACTACGACTCATTAGAAGACACACACTTTGTGTACGTATCAAACGAATGGCGCTTTTCAGTACCTTATACATTAAATTTGAAGAAATGACTAAAAATGGAACTCATACTAGAAGTCTAACTAAACATCTAATATTCGAATAAAATATGCAAATGTAGCATATTAGAGGTGGGGTGTTGAGGAGAACTTTCCTCAATCTGCTGATGGGTGGAGAGGTAGTGTTTGAGAAATCACGAATGGTTTCATGACCCATGTGCATTAGGTCTCATCATCGGCACAAAATCTTAAATATTGAATAAGCGGGACAACCCCTTTCTCTGTACCATTCGAAGACATCGATACCCGGCTCAGATTTGTCACTTGGGATGATTCGCACGATATTTGGGCATTAGGAAACTATGACGTCACACACGAAAGCTACGAAAAGTGCGAAGCTATAAAATATTCATGATCATGTAGATGAAGCAAATGATTGACCACCTGAGATGAGGCGCTTACTCAGGATAACGACATTCTTCCAATTCTCAGCGGAAGGTATTCTTGGATTGTAACAAACACCGGTAAAAGATTCCAAGGTTGGTCTGATATATGACAGAATATTTAAAACACATCCCTCTGTGGAAGATATCCATTTCGTTTCCAAACCTTTCTTTTTCTTTAGACATTTTGTTTTCAAAAATTTTCCCTCACATGTACATGAAGAATGTCCACGACAGCTCATTACGCATAAAAAAGTTCACTATCATGCGTAAAAATTAATTAATCAATGTATTGTTTCAACGTCCCTTTATTTGATAAAGCACCTTTTCAAGAAATTTGGATAATTTTATATTGTCGAGTATTTTTTATGTTTCTTAGTGTAATAAGTAGATTGTTGTTTGACGTGTGATAACACCTAAGAGCTAAAATTATCGGTGAAAATATCAGTTCTAATTAATTACATATTATTTTAGGAAAGCTGACCGGATCTGAGAAAAGGAATTTTTGTTTCAGGCTTGGAATTAACTCCATTACGTTGTCTTCCATTTTGAATAAATTAAATAAATAGCTGCTGTCTAAATAGTTGTCGTCCAAAATTTCGTAAATTAAAATTTGAATTAAAATTATATATGAAAAAAATTATCCTATGAAGACAAATATAATAGAGTTAATAAGTAGATAATTAATTAATCTATAATTTAGTGAAATAATGGAATCACTTAAGACAAAACTTCTTCCGGAGAAAATTTGTTGTAACCCAATAATGTAAATAGAAAGTTTTCACTTTATTTTAAAATAAGCATTTTAAAAATAACGCGGTCTTTAGTCATCTTAAATGTACTTTAATGGAAAAGTTTGAGACAAAACTAGGTGTTCTCTCGGCAGCTGTTCATTTAAACTGAATTTTTCTCAAAATACTGGAGCTACTTTTTAGTAAAGTTCTGCAGACCTTGAAATAAAAATGGAAATGGACCAAAAAAGAGTTCAGTGCTCGCAAAAGTAAAAGATTTTCTTTGCAATGATATTTGCCCAAGCATTTCTTCCTTTCATCCATTACTTCATGTACTGTATTCCTGTCGTAAAGAAATCGATTCATGCTCATGCGAAGTGAGAGAATCGCTTATTTTTAGATTTCTTCAAATTGAAAGTCAAATCTGAAATTAATCGCATATTCTGTAATGTATAGGAACAGCGTTATGAATGGTAAGACTATGAGCTAATAGTATTAGAAGTTTCGGGAAAGATGAATAAATGCCTGCGATGATGCGTCGAAAAGAAAAATCTAATGTTTCCTTAAATTATGTAACGGATTCGCTGCCCGTCTCAGGGACAAGCTTTTGTGGCAAAAGTGTGCAACAGTTGTTGCCTCGTGAAAATAATATCTTTTATAGGGAGGGTAAAAGTGTGTAGAAATAATATAAGTATGTATTTAATTTTTGAGTACGTTAAAACCTTTCCTTTCACTCTTATTTTTATTTTCAAGCTCTCTGGAATTTAATTAAAGGATAGCTTTGTGTAATATAAATTTGTCCACATTTTCAGCTACTTTTAGCTACTACTTTTCAGTTACTAAACCTTGCCTTAACTATGTATAATTTATTTCTCAGGATGGAAGGTGAAAATTTTCTTTTCTCTTTCCTTTTTTTCACTTTGCTTCTTTTTTTTGTCTTTTTACTTCCTTGTACAAAGTAAATGAAGTCTTGTACTAGCGAAAAATTTCGACATCATATTTCATTGAAAATATCACTTTTGACCGCTCCCGAATCCATTTTGATTATTTCTTTGCGAAACGTCTGTACGCTCTGTCGGAACAAAAGACTTTTTTTCCGAATGGATATTTGAATAATGAATGATAATAACGAATGGATATGATGAATGGATTGAAGTGGAATTCTTTCTTAACATTTCGTTAAAAATGGTTAGCTTATAATTAGAAATTGTTGTTGTTGTAATTTATCTCACTTTTCTGACAGTAACATGAGAACAAGCCGACAAAATCCATCGTGGCAAAGAGAGCAAGATTGCACCTGTCGTTGGCAAGAACCTTGAGCACCATACAGGTGACAGTATGACTTTGCTCAGTTCCGTCTCCCAGTTTTGATGGAGAGCTCCTCAGGGGGATGGGTTCGATGGTTTCCCACACCTCTTCCCCTACCACAACCTCTCGAGAGGACTTTCGGCTCACCTCATATTTAGAGTGTCCTCATGCCACACAGACAGTATACCTATACAAACATCCACACCTTCCCCCGAGATTCGAACCCAGGCCATGCGGTACAGCAGTAAGAGTCACTAACCACTATCCCTGGTTGGGCGGTATAATGGGGAATTAATTATGTTTTCAACCAAATATATATGGTAGGGCATATGGGATTGACAATTGTCTTCCGCTCTCTAATGTGCCCCTGAACTCTCGAAAAATTCCTGTTACTGCCGAACTTAATGTTGTAAATACTGAAACCGTAGGATTGGACTTTTCGAGTTTCAAACTGCGAGTCGAATCCAAATGTGAGAAAGAAATTGGGTATAATTTAAATATTCAGGCGAATAGTAAAGAAAACCTGTCTAGACTGTTCGAAATAAAACATAGATAAAATTAAAACAAAGAAGGAGAAAGTATTGTAAAATTCGCATGATAAAGATTATTGCTTCAATTTCATTATTCAGGAATTTTGTCAAGCTTTCACTTCAGCAGTTCTGTTCGGGTAATTCTACTGATGTATATTTTTCGGTTTTTAGTTTTAAATTGAAGTTGACAGTCTGTCAAACACTTTCCTCAAAAATTCAGAAGCTAAAAATCTTCATTTCATTAATTTAGGGTTCAGTCAAGCTTCCATTTGCTGTTTTAACCGGAATTGTACAGAACCATACTGCTGTGAAAATTCAACTGAATACATACTAGGTAGAAATTAGCAAAATTTTCAAAGATATTTAGTGAAATACTGGGATCACGGAATTGTGTAAAAAAAAATTCATTTTTTCAGTGTGTAGTTAGGTGAGCAATCTATCATTCTCCAAAATTTATTGGCCCTCCATTTGCTGAGCAGTAAAGTCGGTAAACAATGGTAGTACGACCCTGGTTTATATCCCAACGAATGGAGTGGTTGTATGGACATTTTTATTGTTTCCGTCCAGTGTAACGTAGATACGAGCCATTTTTTATAGTGTTCTCCACTACGACATTCCAGCCATTCACGGTTCTTAAATTCCAATCTCCGTAATAAGGGTATGTTTGTGGAGTCATTAGGATTTTTTGAAGAAGGAGATGTAAAATATAAGTAATGCTCTTCCCGGATTCGAACCTGGACCTCTCGAATACGCGCCGAGTGTGCTACCGTTACACCATGAAGGCATTCTGAAAGGAGGGAGAAAATGTCATATATAGTAAATAAGTTACTGATTAGGATAAAAACACAGCAAATTTATTTACACTGCAAGGAAAGTGTTTGCCTTTTTAAAAGGCATAAATCCAACTGGTCTGCGTTTAAAGCTATTTGACTTAAAAATTCTTGTTTAATTCAGGAAATGACAGCTTCAGGCTGCTTGCAGATGAAGTAATACACACGCACACATATATATACATGTTGTGTTGATTTTACATCAACTTTATGATTCTGAAAAATTATCAAAATCCCTGTTTCTGCAACTCGGACTTGGAATATTTTTTCCGATTTTTTTTTTCTGTTAGAAGTAACCATTTTTTAAAAATTCTGTATAGCAGGCTCACAGCATACCTAAAGTTGTGTATCGAGTCATTAAATTCTTTATCTTATATTTTGTAGATATTTTAGTCTCTTATTTACATACACAAAAAATTCAAATCTATTACAGCTCACCAGCGGCCGAGCGGTAAAGTTGCTGAACACCGGTAGTTCGGTCGGAGGTTCGAATCCTGCGATGGGCTGGCTGCATGGGCATTTTCGTGCTTTTCCCACGTGTAGCGTGTTATACGTGTCAGTTTCCTTTACAAATTCCTCCCTGAAGGCATCCCTCACCTTAGACAGATAGCTCTCGAGTGCTTTCCATAATCAAATACACCACCAGCAAATCTATTATGTTACTGCTTAATATATACAGACGTGATTTAATTACTTAATTAATTAATTACTTTATTTTGATTTATCAAGTAAAAGCTACTATCTCAATTGCTTTTAGGAAAATTAAAAAAAAAAAAAAAAAAAACCTAGTACATTAAGTAAAATTTTAGAAGGATTTTTAATGCATGCAAATAAATCATTGTGCTTGTTTCTTAGTTTTAGTTAAAATTTGTTGTGATATTACGAAGCATAGTAAGTTATAAAACCAGTATTTAGTATTTTTGTAATAACTGCATGTAAAACTGAAAGCACGCAGAAACAGATCAATTAGTTTAAATTAACATTACGTTAAGAATTTAGCATTTAATTTAAAAATATTAACTTTTATCTTACTTTCTTTTAACATTTTGAAAAAAATCTTCTAATTTACTTTATAAAATGGATAATAAGAGAGACGTTTACCCATGCAGATGTTATGTCTCATATTTGATGAGTGTCTTTTAAAGTCTTGAAGAACTGTAAGAAGCAGAAACTTAAGTTCATCATGTTTTAAGCTACTTTTTTTATTTCTCTCGAATTAAAAAATATGGGAAATTTTGATTTGAAAGTTATTTTTGAATATTATTCTTACAATTGTTCAGCATGCATAGATTAACGATTAACTAGCAAGCGGCTAAAGAAAGAGAACCTTCAACAGATTATTGAAAGCGTGAATTTTGATTCAATCAATATTCGGATTCTTTCCTTACTGATGAAAATTTGCAAACTCAGTGAGAAAATGAACTTCAAATGCTATAAAGTGCAATACAAAACTTCGGATTCCTTTACTATTTGTAAAATGCCTATTTAAAATATAGCATTAAGTACAGCATAAGAAGACTGAAAAAATTAGAGAGTATAACACTTTAATATGCTTTTAAAAATTGCATTAAGCTTTCTAAATATATTTTACTTTTAGGTTTAATAACACTGTAAAAATAATCCTCGCCCCTGTTGGCTCTGTTTTTGACTGAAAAAAAAAGTTATATTTTTCACGAAAACATTTTGGGGGTTGGGAAGTCAATGATGTCATTTTTAACTTTGCATTTGAAACAGGGTGTAACTGACTTTTACATAAGTTTTACAATTCAGCAATTTCCCTGGTGAGTAAGTATTTAAAAAAAATAATATTCAATCTGCATGTATTTAAGACTAAGTTGTTCAATTACTCGTTAAGAAGTAAGAAGAATAATCTTTAAAGGAATTTGTAGCTTGCTTATTTTGAAGAAACTTGCCAAAAAGTACTTATTTACATAAACATTGATAGAATTCATAATAAATATGATTACTAATTGAAAATTTGACTAAAACTCCTTTCTAAATACATATTGGTCTTCAAATACGTTGTGTTTACTATGTAGCATTTCAGTTTCATGTCCGAGATTCTGTCAAAACTGGAACGTGTAAGTTGTATACATTATCAATTACAAGAACACTTTATATTACAGTATATGATGTTGTTTATTTTTCTTTGTTTCTATCAGATCACAAGGTATGCTTAAGATCATCTTCTTTTAGTACTATGCTTACTATTGAAATGAATAAAGAAAACTAACTTTATATTTTAAAAATAATATTGCCAATTCAAAATATTTAATGAATTTATAACTAGTTTTTTTTGAGCTAAAACTGAATTAATTACTGTATTTGATACACCTGTAGATTTTAAAATTTTTTTTTAATATCAAAGTTTCTTTTATGCGTTATTTATATAAATCAGCTTCAGAATTCGACATTATTTCTTCGAGACGTCGTACCAGAGCTGAATTTTAAACATCTAGAGAATATATATAAAGGAAATATCTTCAATGTGTGGTTAATATATCATTTTTCAGGCAGTCATTGTACTTCATACAGTATATCGTTACTTTAAAATAAACCAAAATAGCTGCTACTTTAATTAATTAATGTTGATTAATAAATTTAACTAAATTAGAACGATATTTAAAACTTAAATGTAGTTTTTTCGTAACTATATCTTTGGATTTAATTAATTACACAGAAATTCTTGGTACGTTCACGTTTTAACTATTTTTATTTGTATTAACTTACGAAAGTTCAGAAATCATTGAGGATTATTTCAAGCATTCGCTTATTTAGTCCGTTTATTTCAAGCATCACAATGGCTTTAAAAAGTTTATGGCAACTGCAATATAATATTAACGCAATATTCTGTTATACTGTGCGAACGCTTAAAAATAAATGTGAAGTAAATAGCTTCATCAGAACGACAAACGTAATGGTGAAGCGTATATTACTTATATAGCAGAAGTAAGAAATATAAAAACATGGGGTATAGATTATATTTATATTTTATCACCAGATATAAAAAAAAATTAAGGCTATCAACAGCTGTATGCAGGCTGATAATCTTATGTCATTGCCAAGAAAATCAAAAAGAATTGTTATCAATTTCGTTATGCTTCTTAGTGCCGTTAGATAGGCCCACCAACGGCCGAGCGGTAAAAGTCCCTGCACATTGGTAGTTCGATCCAAGGTTTGAATCTATTGAACGGGGCTGGCTACATGGGCGTTTTTGTGGTTTTCCACATGTGTAACGTGCTAATACGAGCCAGTTTCCCTTAAAAAGTCCTCCAAGAAGACCTCCCTCCCTTCCGTGTAGTGCGTTAGGGCGGAATATGTAAATAATAATAATAACAATAATAGTGCGGTTAAGACGGATAAAGATAGCCTTCAAATGCATATGTGTTCACCAGTGTATCTCTTCAGAAAAGCCAGAAAATTCAGTGAAATACGCATAGTACTATGACGGACAAATATGATGTAAATTCTTGTTTAAAAATTGATTTTTCTTTAAATAATAAAAAAAAATTAGTACTTAGATTAGCTTCCCAGTCTTGGCTATTAAGAATCCACAATCAGTTGTGAATCTCGATGTGACGTTCTGTCTCCTTCTTCGCCCCTTTTTTGGAACAGTTTTCGAATACTTGGCATACATATACTCTTATTTCGCAATTGTCTATGCAAAAATGGTTTCTTGAGATTCGCAATACATTTAACTGTTTCAAATAAAAATTGTAAAAGGATCTGCTACCTGAGTGAAAAATAGCATATGATGATTATCTGCAAATTTCAGTGCAGCATAAAGTGATCAATAAACTAATTTTACTGGGAACTTTTTGCTTGAATAATATTTTCTTGATATGTTTTATAATTTTTACCTTTTAATAAAATCAATGTTATGTGTTATTCTCTTAATTAAATATTACAGTATCACGCAAAAGTTTAATTATACGAAGCGAAAATCTTTGAAAATGATTTGTTTTCTTTCATTTTTTATTTATTTGCATTTAAATAATTCCTGTTTTCAGACAATGAAATTATTTCCCTCACTTCTCACGGCTTTCCATGCTGAATGTTCATTCCAGTTTCTTCAAAGGTATATTTCGCTCTCAGCATACAACGGAAGTAAAATTGATCATGGAGGGCATTTCATTATTTTTCAAACTGGAAGAGAAGCATGCCAAAAGGAAATTTCAAATTAGAAAGCAGCCCTAGTTTAGCGTAGTTTTTTTTTGGGGGGGGGCTCTATTAATTCCTGTAGTCTTCAGTTCCAAAGATTTTTGCTCCTGAAGAAGATGAATCTATGTCCGATCGCCCTCGAATTCGACCGATCTAAGGTTAGCAATCTAAGGTTGCTTATCTAAGGCAATCTAAGTTTGTCTTTTTTGCCCTAATTTTAAACCGATAATCTTTGCTCGAAATTAAACTGATTTCACTTTTCTGCCTTCCCCGCTTCCCACGCGTATTCCATCAAACAATTTTTTGCTCATTCATTCCTGTTTTCGGAAATTTTCAATCTGAAGATATCAGTTTTAATGGAAATCTTAAGTGTCCCCTTTTTTTCTTATTTGGAGATATTAACAAATAAATGACTTAACCCGAAATGTATATTTTAATTTTAAGTAAAAACAGTTTGCACAAAATTCTTATTAAGATGTCAATAAGTTAGTAAAGGCACTACAAAGTAAAAGAAGATGGAATTATTAAAAAAAAATATGTGAAAATAAATTGCCCTTTCCTGCCATTATCTAAACTTACACGTAATATGTAAACACACGCACACACATATACATATATTGATTAAGTTAAAATTATTTTTCGCAATTTAAGTCAAATCTTATTGATTTAAATCAATGTCACTTTTATATCATTTCTCCAAGTTATTAAACTTTATGTGTATATGTATATAGATATGCCTATATATGATTTCCGAATCATACAAAAGTGATTAAAAGCTAGATAAACATGCACTGCGAGAATTGGGCGAAAAGGCTTTCTCGATTTAAGCAAATGAGAAACACATTTGTGCATCGACATTTAATTCTGGAGGAAAAAAAAAAAAAAAAACTACGGTTACGGGCACTGCACATTCCATGAAACTGAGAATCCAAATCGTATATGTTCCTGTATTTAACCTGTATCACAGTTTTATCGAATTAGCGATTCCTCAAACAGACTTCTTTAAAATTAGTGGAAGTGGTTATATATTATTCCAAATATGATATCGGGGAAATAAAGAATAGATACAATCGATACAGCAAATTAAAACTGTTTTTGCATACAAAAACCAAGAAGGATTAAAAAAAAAAAAA
>KK114189.1:655886-674575 GCA_000611955.2 Stegodyphus mimosarum | reverse complement strand
AACAAATGAGCGGTAATCATTTGCTCCAGCGGTCGAGATAAACCGCTTGCCTAGCCTATTATTGGAGCTTTCGCAGCTTTTACATTTACCGGCTAGTTCCGTGTGTGGTGGCGGCGCTGCAGCTATCCTAAGCCCGACCGTTTTGCATTAGCTCGCGCCTTGCGATGCGGGAGCTCCGGACAGTACTCCGTCCAATCAATCTTTCTCGAAAGGAGCACCGGCCTGATCCTTTGGATCCAGAGTTCTTCATTCGCACTGAAGACCATCAAGCGAGATGTGCATCTTCGATCATAAACACCGCTGCATATCGGTAGCCCCGTTCATATAAAGTTTAAAATGAAACCATTTTAAGAACTATTTTTAGGTAAATTTAATAGCATTATTATAATATAAGTGTGGTTTAAAGTATGTTTTCGGGTTGTTACTTTTCTCGACAAAATTTTGAATGTTTGTACGAAATAGCCACATTTTTATGGTATGCAATGCATGCATTAGAATTCCAATATTTCTAGTAAGAATACAATGTTAGGCATATCTGGAAACTCTGCCTACTCTGTATATGTTCATGAAATATATGACTTCGTCAATTAATGATTTAAAGTAACTTTTTAGTACTATTTAGCACATTTGTAATCGCGAGATCTATTTTGCTAGTTTCTTGCAGAACAAGTGGAGAAAGCTTTCAAAATCTTGTACATTTTCATCGAAATATGTTAGTCTGTTTTAAATAGAAAGTCAACTATGTAGACGTACATGGAGTTGCGACTACGAAATTGAATTTATAATGTTTAGTAAAGATGGTTTCAAAGCAAAGAATAATTTTCGTATTTCTTGTTAGGCATTAAGTTATTTTATTTCTCAGTATAAAAAGATTCATATTCATACCTTTCTGCAAACATTTTCCATGTTAATATAACCTAGACTGCGCAGCGCTTTCTATTTTTATGAATGAGTTTGCTGCAACAAAATATCGAAGGAATATAAAATATACTTTGCACTTATTAAATTAGCGTAGTTTAATTTTTTTAAAAAAATATTATCGTTCTAGCATATATAGTGCTTAATATCATCTTACTATTAAAACTAAAACAGTTGATGTGCAGGTATTTGTAGGTTTTACTTAAACAGATAATTTTGTTCAGTTTTACACTGTATATGAAAAATTATGTTAAAGGAAACTTTAAACCGACTTCATGAAAAATGCGAGCTGTCCTCAGTAAAAGATTAGTCTATTTAAATGCTTAAATTTTTTGTTTCTAAACAACACGAGAAAAATATATTTAAGGAATGGCAATAAATAAATAAATAAACCGTAAGTCTTAATGAGATCTTACTGCTTGGAATCGTTAAGATGAAAGAAACATTAAATTTGAAAATAATTCTTGGGATACATATTATTTTTTAAATATACATTGAATAGAATAAACAGCAGTTCACGAATCTTAAGTAAATACTGACATATTTATCAAAACAAGGATACAATATGCGGTATTAACACCTTTATCAAAAGTCTAGTTGGATAGACTAAAATTAGGTTAAGCCAAGTCTCATTCAGTGAACTGCCACGAAAGAAGATTTGACTCTTTCAGCACACAAATAATACAATCCTAAGTACTGCTAAATATGTAAACAAAGTAACAGTATCCTTCATTGTAATACTTAATGTTATCTACTCACAAATAAATAAGCATTCATATTTTTCTGTTATGACTAGGAATTTACCATAGAGACGAGGAATTAAGTAATAAGTTGAACTAAAGTAAAAAAATAACAAGTTAAACTCACAATTGTTGAATATCTGAGCTTTTCAAATAGATTCACTGTTATTTTATCAACCAATTCAATGAAAAAAGTCTAAAAACTCTAAAAATTTTGCAATTAAGGTACTCTGGCTCTCGTAATATTCGCGCATTATAGAATGACATTAACTATTGACATCCTACTTCGGCAGTTTGCTGTTGCATGATAATTTTTAATTTCCAAAGATAGTTCTCAAGTTATTACGTTTTTACCCCCCTTTTTTACGTATAAATGGATGCCAATACAATTTTTTCTAGATCGGAGTTTAGATATTACTGTAATCTGTTTTCTATATTTGTAAACAAATCTTCTGCGATGTAAAGGATTAGTGCATGAAATTAATATTTTAATTTCCACATGTACTAGATGTTATGAAGGTCGACTATAATAGAATATACAAAGCATTATAGCATATAAACATCGCAATGCGCAAAAGTTCGCCTTTTTGGGTTTCACAGCACGACAAAATATAAAACCTATTAAATATTTTTGGAGAAAATATTTTCGCGTACACCGTCTATTAATTTTGCCCCTCTCCCTGGTTGCGAATATAATGAGCACAATAGGCAAACATACAAAATATTTTACCATTTGGTAGAGTCCAGTACAGGCATAATCCTTCTGAGGACAAGTACTTTCACCATCCATCCTCTTCGGAGGTTCGTAGACGATTAGATGGTGGAAAATCATCATCCGAAGAACCACTTTCCGACATAATTGAAAATCACAGTGCTCAACTCTTCCCTTGTCCCCGAACGAACAACGTAATGAGGACTCGGACGCAACACCAGCTATATCATCGTTTAAAGGAAAAGGGCCTTTAGTCTCAGATTATGGTTATCAGGACTTTTCGCTAAGAGCATATATTCCGCGTGAAAGCTAGCTTTTCTTTTTCCACTCTTAGCTTCTTTCTTCTATCCTTAACCTCTATACTGCGAGTCCGAAACGTGAATGAAAGAGGTGGGGTGGGGGAGTAATAATTGTTATTATTAGAGATCGCTCTCCTCGGGCTCGGAACGTGATCTCTGTTAATTCGAGTGCCAATCTTGAAGTTACATGACACAGAGCGCACTCGACCAATTAAGTAGTCATGAGGACACCCATTTCTTCCGGGGGAGAACTGGCAGAGCAGCAGAAGAAAGCCAGGTATGAGAAGAAACTACCAATTCGTGATTGTTTGCGTCAACAACCGTTTCACCCCCAACATTCATAGTTTAACTAACGCACTGGTTACGAAAAATAATGATGATTTTCTCGTAGTAGTTACTTTTATCTAACGCTGTAACAATCTATGTCGTTATGTTTCTTCACCTAATAATAAAGCTAACACGTTCCTATTGCTATTGCATCCCATTTAAGAGTTGGTAAAGTACATGAAGGGCAAATTCATGTACTTGAATACTGATTTCTAACCAAGCAATTAATTCGGATTATTTGAATTTACTTTTATTTACAATTTAAATTAAAGATGACATATTTTAGTTTTAATATGCAGCCGCACTTGGTTGTAAAAATTAAAGGCGTTTCTCTAATGTACCTTGTGATATAACGGTCAGCATATCAATTTGGTAATATGAACACCTGGATTCGATTCCCTGAGGCAAGGAGGTGATCTTTTCCAATACATCCTGCTTCAAAACGTTTAATATAGCAGAAGTCTTTATGCCCAAACAAGACGAGCCTAAAAAGTGAATGAACGATTATGGTTCACGAATTTGTATTGTTTGACTTGGAATGGCTTTGCTCCTCGGTCGTGTTTTAGGTGTGAGTGTGTGCATGAGGATAGGGAATTTTTTAAGAATAAAAGGAATTAAAAGCACTCTTAAGTGCATTTGAGGCGTAATGCTCAGTTCACCATTCCGGAAATCTGAACATCCGGGCCCACTTTCATTTGCTGTTTACTTTTATAGTGAGTATGCGACTAAGATTATTATTCTTTCCAGTCGATCAAATTAAAAACTGTCAATCGAATTTAAAATCTGGTTTTCTATTTAAATAGGTTAATTATTTCTAATCTACGTGTATATTTGCAAAAGAAACATAACATTTAAAATTCTTGTTAAAGAAGAAAAACCCCTCTTGAGGGAAACTGACATGCAATAATTAATTTATTATTTACTTCTAGAGCTGTTCAAACTAGAATTGATTCCTCGCAATATTACTTTTGAGTTATTGAAGCATTTATCAGCATACTCTTAAGTGACGCTCATAAGAATACAATCTTAAACTAGAAATGCAGAACTATTTCTGCTGTCAAAAGAAAGTGGACAGTTTGAGAAAGCTGATAAAAATTATTCCATAAATTTTTAAATTCTATCTATTCAAGTAAGACAGCTTAAGACTCGTTTCAAATCACCTTCTGTTTTTAAGAGAGAAGAGGTTTCACTAATAAGTAAATAGATCCAACAAGCCCGATTTAAGAAGTTTCCTAAACCATTAAAAAGCAACCTCTAGGACTCAATACAGGTTTCGACTTTCACGACGCTTGACGAATGCAAAGCCGGTTAATGTTTTGCACGTTTTGATGCGAAATTTAATCTCCGTAAACCCATTCATTCACGCAATTGTCTATTCATCTCTGGGTAATAAAAATACGAAGTATGAACGGAATTTCGAGCGAAGACATGTATTACAGACGGCTTTATTCCGCGTCTTAGTCTAGCAATACCAAATCGATTCTCAGAGTTCTCGGCAACGAACTCATTAGCACCTCACGAATTAATACACCCAAGGGAGCTCGTTACTTTAACAAAACGAGCCCATTCTTTAGTCAGACCGAGTGAAAGAAGTTTAGAAAAATAATAATAATAAAAAAAAATGAACTCAAACAAGAGCAAGGTAGAATTCTTATTTTTTTGCTCGGTGCCCGGAGCGCCTCCTCCCCCGGAGTATCGCTTGCATCACCCGGATCGGCGAGCGGATAGCCGGATAGTCTGGAGGGGAATCATCCTTCGACTGCGAAGAAGACTCCGCTCATCTAATGATGGGTTTCTACGTCTTAATGACAGTGATTTGCTTTTTGCTCAGCGCAAATTCGTGACTTTCTCTCTCTGTTCCTCCGGATCTGCTTGCAAGTGCAAAGCTGACCTTTCTACTCTTCGCTCCATCTGCTGCCTCTATCCTAACACCGCTTTTTGAATCCACATCATTTTTTCCCCCTCTCTCGAATGTTTTCGCTTTTTTTAGTTCTCTGCATTTTTTTACTCGTTCTCCCGCTTTCACGCACGCTGTAAGCTTATACCCTCCCCTGCATTTCTATCTTTATTTGTGTTTTTTGTTTTCTCCCGAAGCATTTTTGGGCCAAGAGGGAACGCTCACAAAGAAATTTTAATTCACCTGTATGTAGAGCAAATGGACAGGACCTCTACGGTTGGTCGCTAGTATCAACTAATACGAAATGGCGACAGAAGCTTCTTTCTGCTTACCGACAATCAGCCTCTTAAAGTCTGAAAGAAGGAAGACGTATTATTTGCTTATGGTCGGAACGCTGTTTGAAACTGACATTTAGATATTAACTAAAATTGTCATGATTGATAGTCTAAAATGCTCTAATGATTAGCTACATTTATTTTCCGAGAAACGCTTACTGATCGGAAGGCTTAATAGATCTTTTTCCCCAAACTGCCAAATTTTACATTACCATTTTAATATACACTATATCCATAACATTTGCTAGTTTCTGGTTTGTGAAAAATAAACTTCATGGAAAATGACAATAAATAAATTTGTAACAAGATCTAAAATTCCAGTTATTCTAAAATAGAAACCAATATCCGAATTTCAGTTGCGGATGAATTAGAAATGAAAAAATGTATGTATGGTTTGTTATTATTAAAGAAAGACAGGTACTTGAAGGAAATGCCATTGATAAATAACAATTCAACAGTTTAAGTAACAATGAGAAATGTATTATGTGGCAGCTAATTAAAAATGTAATACTCCATTTCACTCTTTCGCTCAAAAGGTAAAGCTTGCATACAGTTTAATAATAAACAACATTGATTTTTCGGAAGAAGTGGAAAAGAAATTTGTTAATAATACAAAATAAAAACGAAGTTTATAACAACTACAGCATTGATCTGACATTTCATGATTCGTAAAATATTTTTTTTCTGTTTTTTTTTTTTTTTTTTTTTTTTTTAACCTCACTCAGAAATTTATTAAAGCAGCATGTCTAAAGTCAAGAATCGGAACTAGAATTGGAGCACTTTGAAATGAGGAGTTTTATCTGCTAAGATTTAAGTCTATTAATCAGTATTTGAAAGGGATGTATATATTTAACTTGCCAAAGAAGGTTTACAGGTACTTATTTCTCTATAATATGTTAAGAATCCACAATGAAATTCGCTCTGCTGATGTTTTTCAAGAGAAAAAGTTTCATTATCTTTCTCAAGGTTTGAATAAATAGTCTAACGTTGCCCTTCTTCCAAGCAACCTGTTAAAGAAATGTGGGAAAATTACCGAGAAGCAAGGACCTTTAGTTCAATTATAACAAAATTAAATTGTAAAAGATTGTTAATTTGAAAAAGAATGGTCACTTCAAGCGACTGAACACTTAGAATTAAATTACTTGCAAAGGGTTAACTTTCCGTTGATTGAAAGGAAGTTTCATCCTGTGGAGCGCTTTTCTTCATCACTGAAATAAACGCATTTTTTAACAAATGCATTTAGACGAAAAAGCATTCCGATGAAGCCATTTAAAAAATCGTAAAAGCTTGCATTACTCTCGAAAGATACGTTAAAATTAACTTTCAAAAGATTCACTATTATGTTTTTACAAATTTCATTAAAAATTATCTTTCGATTTTGAGAGGCTTAATTTCTACAGTGTCCATTGCTTTAGTACGGATATAGTAAAGTTAATCCTCCGCTAGATTCATTTATTCTTGTTAAGGTACTGCAAGCTTTTACAAAAAGAACTGTTAAACGCTATTTTTTTTCTTTTTTTTTTCTCTTGTTAAATGCGTGAAATGCAAGCTGTCCTAATAATCCTCTACCTACGTTCAGTTCGTAATTGCGCTTTTTTTCTTCCCTCATGTGGCAAGAGAGCGCGTATATCCTGAAAAGCGCAACGCGAAGAAGGGGGATTTGATGTCAACTTTAGGACTTCTGTAATATGCCCCCTGAATGAGAGCGCGTGTCAATTAGCGTTTTAATATTCCCACAACCGAGGTTACCCGAGAAGGTTCAGGGAAGTAGCGGATTACTCACGGGGATTTGTATCGGGGGAAAAACCTGCCAGACGCCGTGAATGACAGACATCCCTTCTGAAAAAAAATACTCATAAAAAAGGGGGACCGAGATCCATATCAGACCAGCACTTGCCTGCGATTAAAAATGAATGGATTGAAACTGTACACAGTGCAGATTAATCTCGACTCGGAAGTGACCTTCACACGAATCCATTGCTCGACAGGTTTACCACATCTACAAATCTCAAAAAATCCTTCTCTCTTGGTGATGAATTCGCCAAAAATCTAAAGGCAAACAGTAAAGAAAGAAAAAGCCTTTAATTACATGTCATTAAATATATCCACATTTTTATTGCTCGATTTCATCTCAAAATAGCTAATGGCTATTCTTAAGTACTTGCAACGGGAAGCTCCGGGTCCACAACTGCGGAAACACAACTTAATTTTACGCATTTTTACTAATGATTAAATAGGAATTTGCGATAAAAGTATTCAACGAAGCCCTTCATTTTCAGAAAGATTTTAATACGTTCACAACCAAACGTAATTTAGCTGACTTTTTGTTCTCATCGGAATATTTGACATTGACAGTTTTGCGTAATTATATTACAATACTGAATAGCTTAAAAGCATACGTCGTGCATTTGTTCGGTCGTCGCTCAAAAGTGACCATTACAAAGTGGACAAGAATGACATTTGTTTACGGCATGATAATTGTCGGTGATGTTTAAATCAATGCTGGGTAGTTTCATTTGCGTACGACTGCTGTGTCAGAGAATGTGTCAAAAACAGAAAAATTCAAAAGCAGAGAGAATTAGCTGTTGAATAAAATGAATGAAAATGCTTCCTGGATGAGAATAAAAAAATATTAGGGATAAAAAGTCAATACAAATTTTCAAGTTTGAAGTGCTGACATCTCAGATTTAATGAAAGAGCTATATAAAATTCTTTTTAGACATGAAAACAACGTAAAATGAAGAAGAAGAATATTGATGAGAATCAGTATAATTGGGTTGTACTACGATAAAGTATGCTAAGGCTATCTACCTAATGGAAGGGATGCCACCGTGGTGGACATTTAACTTGGGCATGGGGACAAACAGGAAAACGTTCATGTAGACAAACCATTATTTCGGCATTCGAGCCTGAAAGAAAAGAGAAATCATAATTAAAGAAGTAGACAAAGCAAGGTGTTTCTGATATAAAATATGAATATAAAACCACGACCCCCCCCCAAACTATCGAGATACGAAAAAGAAATGCAAATATCTTACAGAAAATTTTCATTTACGAAAGCTATCAGAATATTAATGAACATTGTAATGAAAATAATAGGAGTGAGTAAACCAGTTACATGCAAATACATTGAGTCCCTTTTTATTCTTTTCATTTCATTAAATGAAATCTGTATTACTCATGTAGAGGATGTATATGTAGGATGGATCGAAGAGGTGTTAATTTAGAAAGAAGATCAACAGCAAAGTCGAAAGCAATATGAGGAAGAGTCATCGTTAATATATATCTCGCCGCAAATACCAAAAAATTCTTGAATACTTTTAGACAAAGATTTTAAACTTTAATGGATCTTAACAATTTTAAGACCTTATTCTACATATTTTACAGCCCTTTTTATTTGACATGATTAGCATATGTGATTTAATTCAAAAGAATTGCTGAAAATTTTTATGCGAATTTTCGCGGTACATTAATGGACTGAAAAATGTTGACGATGTATGTGTATAGAAAATAGTCATTAGATAGACAAACTAGATTGCTAAATAAAAATCCATGAATTATATGCTACAATAGCACAGGCTGTTTGAAATTGAATGCTTTCTAACATCCGTCTAATTACTTTCCAGGTCTCCAGATTTATATCGGGAAAAGATTTAAAGCCTCAAATAACACGAAAAACTTTAAGCGAGTATAAATTTATCTTAACTGATATATATGTTTACATGTACATATATCGATTAAAAGTTATTATCTTTATTAGCTATGCATGTAATTGTTACATATGACTGTACGTTGAATTGTTGTTTACTATTAATGAGTATATATATATATATATATATACATATGACATAAACACATACATGTTACATGCACATACATGTTTTAAAAATATTTATATGTACATAGCTGGCCATTAAAACTGATGTACCCTGAAGGAAGCACACGACTCAAAGCGGTATGAAAAGACAGAGTGAAATGCCCGTTTTTATTCGGAAATCATCTGATTTGTGGGGGAGAAACTCATGCCAGCACGTTTTCGAATTCGATTGATGGAGAATCGTAACCTATGGAGATTGCGGAGTACTGTGCAATTGCTACTCGTGTAGGTCGAGATTCAGTGACTTTTGATAATTTGCAATCAATGGGTCTTGAAAAGCCGACGCGTGGGATCTGAAAGGCCCAGTTTACCAGTACTTAAGATAACAAACGTATTGTCCACCTCATTGTTAGAGATCGCACAGCCACGTCATGTACCCGGCTCAGGAATTTGAATTTGTTGCAGAACACCAAGTACCCACATATTGCTGTGTGACAGCATCTGCAAAACTGCGAATCGTAAGCAAAGTGCCCATTCCTTCAGCTTCTTCTGAGGTTGGAGCAGGGAAATCAGCAATTACAATGACGCATTAACAATGCACATACATATACTAATGGTGTAAAGTCGGATTTTCTGATGAATCTCACTTTTGCTTACATTACTATGGTGGCCGGATGTGTTTGTGGAGGCACCAACTGGAAAGAACGTTGGAAACTTGCATTCTTCATTGTCATACTGTCCCAATATCTGAATTAATGGCACCCAGTGGCACGGGTACAGATCTCGTTCACTTCTAGCCTGTATATTCCTGAGGTTTTAGAGCCAGTGTCTGTACCATATTTTACGATTCTCTGTTGCCTCACCTTTAATCCTTTTCACCCACCTTTTCGACAGTTCAATGCGAGACCTCATGTTGCGAACACTGCCTTACATTTTATCAGTACACGGGTTGTTCGACTTCTGCCTTGGCTGGCGAATTCTCCAGATCTCTCACCAAATGAAAACGTCGGGTCAATGGTTGTAGAGAGACCGCTATGACAACACTCATCAGCTTGTATAATTCTGGTGTAGAATTGAAGCTGCATGACTGCCCTAGTGAAATCGTTCGCCGACGAGTCTTTCAGAAAATTCTCCATGAAAGCACCTCTCCCGTAAGACCGATAGCTCTCTTATTCTTTGCCGTATTTAAACTACCCAACCTCACCTGATTTCACTGAGCAATAAGAGAGCAAATGAGCATAACAATTAACATCTCTCCGTTAGGCATACGGTCCTCTCGTGTATTTTGCTGCATTCAAACAAATTAACACGTAATATTTAATCATTTTGCTTGCCATATACCCACGACGTTAGTTAATTCGAGCTCATAGAGAATTATGAGCATATGAGAATTGTCGAAAATGTTCCATAAGTCCTTTCCTGCTAACTAAGATTTTCAGGAGTTCATTTGGGGGGGGGGATTTAGCTGAATGTATTAAGATTCGAAAGAAGCAGTAAAATACTACAATCTGCTATTTACTACATAGTAAATAATAATAAAACCTCAAAGTACTTCTTCCCATTTAGACACAAATAAATGACAATAGCTTTTTCCTCTTCTTAGACAGTTATAAAACATCGAATAAAAAATTTCCTTCTCACTTTGTTTTACTTCTTTTTAAAAGTTTTAATTTCATAACCATGCACAATACAATATTTGCAAGATTAAACTTATCATCTTGGTGTAGTAGCCAAGCAGCTCACGATTTCTAGGCAATCGTCATTATTTTCACAGTCTTGCCTTCGGCACCACTGAAGATTAACAGCAAAATAAACAATTAAATATGCATATGTTAGTTTAAGTTAATTTTCATTTCCACGGCGGCGTAAATAGGCAAAGAAAAGGAAAATCAATAACTAAAACTAAAAATAATTGACATATAACTATGTCTTTTTAAAAATTTGTTATTAAAATTTACTTATCTATTAAGATGTACATTTAATTTTGTTGATGTTAGCATTTAAAATTTGAAAGTTTTCCTTTTCCTTCTATATTTTTGCAATTACTTTCGATAAACAATTACAACAAAGCCTGTCCTCCAACAGTTAATTAATTTGTAGCAGAATCCAAATTAAATTAAACTGACATTTTCTGAAGCAATGAACCATAGAAAAATATTACGAATTTCAGCGGTACAACTGACACAGGTTCCTCCTCTTCTTCAAGGAGAAACGAAGCTCATTAAAGAAAGTGGACTCTTGTCAGCTGCTTCCAAAAAGATTTTATCTAAACCAATACAAAGCTGAATTTTCACTGATTTTAAATTACAAGTCATATAAGGATTAATCTGCCAGATTATGCGGCTTCAAGTGTAAAATAATCACTATACATGTTACCAGCTGGACTATAAGCCGCGTCTCGCAGTTTTTCGTAGGAGTAACGATCATTCATTCATATTATGTCTAAAACCAGAAAACCATATTTGCATTAAAAAAAGACATTCTTCAGCTAAAAATATAGTTGTGCAATTTTTGAAGCAGTAATTCTGTGCAGAGTATCATAACACAATAAATGAGCAGTCTATAATAAAGTGGTTTTAATATAGCATATGACTCGGATTTTTGCTTGACGATTTTCCTCTTCCTAAATGACGCTACCTCGTACATCTAAATTAGCCTTAAAAGTAACAAAACATCAGTTTAACTATCGTCCCTTTACCGATTCTTAAGTTAGTAAAAGCTTGTTGTTGAGATCTGAGGGGAAAAATCGTAATTCCCTTTTTTAGCAAATCCGCTTAACGGTGAATCCTGTTTTGGGGTTCCAAGCATGACGAAGAAACTCAGGCGGGGCTTACAGCCTTTTTGAGTGGGCGGTGCCCTTTTCAGCAATTCCCACAAGCTCACTCACTCGCTGATTATACATAGAGTAAGTTTTTTCACGAACCAGTCTTTATACATGGATATATATATGTGTGTGCATTCCGTTTTTCCGCGTATTTTATCGGAGTTCACGTGACGCATGACCGGTATTAAAAAGACCGAATCGTTTATTGATAAGGACATTTGCCTTATCAAATTTTGATTATTTTTGCTGAAACACTTTGTGATACATTTTAATTTGGTATCCTAACAATTCGTATTATTCAACTAAATTGATGAAAATTTCTTTTTCATCTACCAGCTTTATTACTTCTATCGGTGTCTGTAAAACTTGCACATTTTGAGTAACATATTAGTTTAGCAATCGTAATTTTGTGATTTAACTTGAAAAATAAAATTGAACGCATTGACGCATTTTAAAATATTTATTCTTCGGTACCTAGCTGTAAATTTCCTTATAGAAATTAAAACTTATTACTTCAGCAATAGATAAATTATGTGATAAAAACCATTCAAATAATAGTTTTCGTACGAGCTAGGTCCAAATTAATTTGGTAAATTTTACGTTCTACCTCTGTTGTAATATTATGCTTTCTCTGCTAAGGTTAATATTACAAAATATGTTTATTCAAGGCAAAGATTTTCCTTAAACAATTCATCGCAGAAGGAAATATAATTAAACTTACGTAAGGATTACTTATTCTTCATCTGGAACTGCAAAACTGAGCACTGTCTAAGCCAGTGAAAATTTATTAATAAACTTAATATTAATTAATGTAGGGTTAAAACTGATAATTAATGTAGAGTGATCAATAAAAATGTATAAAAGAGAGCAGTAATAAAAGATGGTTATTGATCCCTTTTTTGATAACATGCTAATAATAGTATGAATGAAAATTAGCGGAAGTCAACCGCAAATTAAAATAGTTTTCGCAAGCAAAATGAGAGTTTGCTTTTTACAGAACATAAATTACACAGAAGAGATACAAGATTTTACCTCCGAGACTTAAGTTATTAAATTATATGAAAGCTCACGACGGCTAAGGGAAGGGCTGCCTTCATGGAGGACTTTTCAAGGAAAGCTGCCTCTTATTCACTTTGCTTTCAAGACGATAATGTGGGCTAGATTTCGTAAAAAACACTACATCCTATTGTGGAAAATAATATGTCAAAGATTTAGTGTCTCTGTAAAAACAACTTTACTATATTTAATGAATTATGTGCAAAAAATTTAAGAAATCTGTTGATTAACTTGTATTCGAAACATTTTTGGAGTGAATATTTTTCAGTTCCTTCGCATATAGGTGGGGAAAAAAGGGAGGGAGACATAGGTATATATAAAAAGGATAAAGGAAACTGCCTTTTAATATTCAATTTTATTTAAAACTTCTCCGTGAAGAGCAAGAAAATATGTAACTGAAACTGAATTTTATCTGTTGAATACTTGTTAGAAAAAATAAAGAACATAAATCTTGACTCTGTGAAGAAAAGTGCATTTAAAATTTAGGAAATGAAAGTTTGATTATTCAACAGTTTTAATTGTGCATAATTCGGCTTTAATTAAACACTTTGATTCAAGACTCAAATATGAGGCGTAATGAAGCTCACGTTATATTTTACGCCATGCGCTGCAGGTATTAGTAACATCAAAACTAATAATTTAGGAATTTCAGTAATGACTTAAAGGACAGGAAATTAAGTCTGTTGCTATATTTATATAAGAGTAAAGAATCTTTTAAAGAATTAATGTTAAAACAAAGATTCAGAAGTAGAAACTTTCAAATCAAATCAATTCAAAGCGAATGCGTTTCCTTTTAAAATTTTGTTTTACATAGAATTCAAATTAACTATTTATGGCTCAGGTGCGATTGAAAATATTTTGTACCTGTGAAGACTCAAAGCGTTGTGTTTTGACATTTAACTGAGACTCTACATTCTTAATTCAGTAATTATTTAAAGCTGTAAGAATAATTCTTTTGAGACATTTTCTGACGTAATAATTTCTTGATGTCTATCAAGAATTTCAATTCTGTATAATCATCTCGTTGTATATTCATTCTTTCTTTTAGTATAATGGCTTAGTTCCAAAGTAAAGTCTTTTTAAAATAATATTTAGATTTAGTTAAAAATATTCTTGCGAAGCACAGATACAGTCCCTTAAATGAAAGTTCTGGATATTTTTTTCTCTGTATGCAGTTATGGCTTGAGGGCAGAAGTTTTCACTGGTCAGTTCCAACTCTTGAGGACCCGCCTCCTTCCTTCGCAGGTGGAACCACTTTTTCTGCCGAAGAAGTCTGACATCAATCAAAGTGCTTCTCTAAACGACCTTAAAAAATGCTTTTTCTACCTTTTTAGCCAACGTGAAACAAATGACCAAGAGTCACTTTCGTTTTGATATTCTGCTTTTTAGAGCTATTCGAAGTTGGTTGGTGAGAAAAAAAGAGACGATTACATTTCCTCTGGTGTTTACGGATAAAGGACTTAAGAATCAGAGAAAGGCCTGTGCCCAGAAGCATTAAAAAAAGTACATTGAGAGGAAATTATTTTTTAAAGAATAAATGGCCCACGTTGAAGATCGTATTAATGAGATTTTTCTCAAAGCAAGAAAATGGCCAAATTTTGCGGAGGGAGGTTGAAGATGGAAGAAGAAGAAACATACTATGATGGATGTAACTTTTGCTAATAAAAAAGAGGGGGGAGTCTCTGTCCTGCAGAAAATGATTTCGAAAATAAAGGCCATTGAACTCATTTAAAATTATTCTTTATACGCAGATAATAAAATTATTAAATAGCAAAAGAAATTCAATAATCATGAAAAGAACAGAATTGGAGTAAGATCAGGAAAAATATTCCTTTACTAACATAGAAATTTAATGACCACATACTTATCTCTCGTTGATAATGTTGAAGTAATTTCAAACTAACCATTATAATTTCCATTAGAGCAGTAGTTAGTCTCATATTAAAATTTTTCTAGTTGTAAAATAATTTAGCATTTCATTTCAAAACTTTTATGAGCTTATGAATAGACAAGAATGTCGCAAGAATATAAAAGAAAGTTTTCCTCCGGTCACTTCATTGAAAGAACGATAATGAAAAATTAAGTCTTTGCTGCAAATAAAATGAAACATTAAAAACAAAAAACTGCCTCTTAAATTTTTGTTACTTGTCAGCAAGATGGCAAGTTTTTGATTAATTAATTGTAATAAAAATTCACTTATCCTGTTGCAATTATTAGACTTTTCGGACCAAGAAGCAAAAGAAAATCAATTCTGTCCTCAGAGGCATTCGAACTGCTAATCTTCTAGTTGCTAACTAGGCATGTTGACCATTTACACCCTAAGAGTACGCGCAGAAACAAAATAATTGCTTACGTATATATATTCATTTTACTCTGTTTATTACTAACATTTCTGGGCGGATACATCCTCTTAGTTTTTAATAAAAATGTGCTATATTTTGCTTCCATTTTCCTCTGAAAGCATTTTATAACACTTGTACTATTATTTGCAATTATACTCTCTGTGTTAACTATGTTGGCGTTTTGGGCGATGATATACTTTCTTTTTCTCTTTAACTATTGAAATTTAAACAGTTTCTTAAAGTTATTTCCTGTTCTTAAGTTTTTGTTAAGAACTGATTATTGTAGGAATATATAATAACTTAAAGCATAGGGACGCACAAGATGCAATTTAAAAGTATATAATTTTTTGAAATGCCAAAGAAATTTAATTATTTATACACTGAAGCAGCAATAATAAAAAAATTTAAATTACGTAAGTAATTATGAATTTTTTAGTATTCTCTAATAAAAAACTAGAATAAAATTACGACCTTTACGATGCGTGTAATCAAACTGAGCTTGTGCTTCTCAAAGAATAACGAAAGATGTATTCCATCAGCCGCCACATTTGCCACATCTTTTACGCATCAAAGTTCTACCTCTCCGTCATGTTGTCCGCTCCATTGGCGATATCAACTTCTGAATTATACAAGCACACACATAGCAAGAGATAATAAAGCAAAATGTGGTGGTTAACAAGGCAACAGGAAGAACGCAAACCAGACTGAAACAAAAACAGCCCAATAAAATAACATGATAATAATAAAAAATATATATATCAAATAATTGAAAATCATTGATCTTTCTTAGATTAGCAGCTGAAAGTTTTATACCGAGCCAGGTTCCTGAATTATATCTAGATGATTATTATAATAATTCAAAAGTAAGTGCAAACAAAAAATAAAGCAATTTAAAAAAAAAGTAAGGCCAATAAAAATTCTTTTACATTAATAACTTAATAAAGAATGCTATTAAAAATTAAGTTTAAAATTCTCAAAAAATTTTTAATCAATCTTCAAGATATAATCTGCTACGACGTCGCTATAAACAAATATTAAAGTATAAAAGCTAAACAGTATAAATTTAAAAACTCTAAATTAGAAACCAGGGGAACAATTACGCAAATTAAGACAATTTGGTAAATTAATTCTCAGTTAACAAATGTTAAACTTAAGAAATAGCAAACCTGCTAAATAACTGTCGCAAAGCAAAAATAAATAAATATTAAAACGAAAAATCAAGGATACATAAACAAATTACTTAAGGTGTTTATTTACTCAAAAGCAAAACAAAAAAAAAAATCTTTTTAAGATTATTTTTCCCTAAATAAAAGATTTCTAGATCGAAGAAATAAACTAAAACCTATATAAGGCAATTAGCCTAAATATGGTAAATAATTCGAAATGCAATTAGCCTAATTTTTTGTAAAAATAATTAATTAAATAATGAATGGAATTATATAAATAATAAATTGAATGCAGCAGGAAAAAGAAAATGAAAAACCTATATGTATATTTTCTTCTAAAATCCTTTGAGCAGTGTTGACAAGAATGCAAGTAGATAAAATGTGATGGTATGATAAAAGTTAAGTTGTAGGCATGTACTTAGACAACAGAGACAATAAAAATTCCTGTATGGTATAAATGAGGCCTGCACAAATGAAAAAGGTGGAGAGTGCAATCGCAGTGAATTCGTTTTTAAATTTAAGTACAGACATTAACTTGTTTAACTGTGAAAAATTAAAATGAATTCAAATTAGAATGAAATTAAAGTGTTCAAATCTTTATTTGGAAGTAGGTGATTGTTACACAAATTTGTAAGAGTAGAATTGAATTTAACAAAAGTAGTATTGAATTTTAATTTTAAATTTTAACAATTAAAAATGAAGAGTAATAGTATTCAAAGAGGGTTAGAAAATGTGCTGAAAACTAAAAAGGTAAGTAACATTAAAACGGTCTTCTCCTAATTTTGGCGTATAATAGGGATTGAACAGAAATAGGCATTTATTAGTAACAGGGGTAAGACTTTTAACATATTTACATGAATATTTACAATTATTACGCATCTAGCAAATATCTAGAATTTTTTAAAAATATTTACTATCATAATAACAAGAAAAATTAAAATAACATAATGTGTAATTTATTAAGTTAAAAAAATTAAGGGAGTTTGATTATTAATAAGTATAATTTTGAGATATCGAAAATATAAAACACATGAATAACATGAATATATATATATATATATACATATATGGTATCCAATGAAAACATCGCGGCAAATGTATGTCGTGCCCGACAACGTCGCGGAGAAAACAACGCAAGGCGAAAATGTCCTACAAAACATCGTGGGAAAAAACAAAGCAGGAAAAATCATCGCAGTTCTAAAATATCGTGGTACGAAACATTGTCGTCGAAAATAACGCGATTCAGAAATTTCGTAGTTTAAAAACATCTTCGTCTAAAATATCGGGGTAAAAAATACAGCATCTACAAATCATGGCATGACGATAACATCGCAAACATGTATTTCTCAGGATTTAAAAGTTGTAACTGCATGTATGTATAACGATTTGTGAGATGAAGAAGGAATGATGAATATTTTTAATTTTATGTTTCGTATTTTTGAATTAACTAATAAATTTCTGCGGAAAAATTAAGAAGGATATTCACAAACTAAAAATGAGTAGAAAAATAATGCTAGGTATAACAGTTAATAGAATTTCAAACTAATATAGTTAACTAATAAAGGTCATTAATTAGATACTAATTAAGGTCATTAATTAAATAATCTCTTTTATTAAGTTTTATTGGTATTTTTCATGCAAAATATAGTTTAGAAAAAGATTATAAAAAGGAATATGAATAACTACATGTGGTTACCTCTATTAAAATTGTTTAATTAATTTCAAATAATAAAATACTGCCAACTGCTATAAGTAGCATTAGTTTTCTAGATGTTTTTAGTTTCTGAATGCTTAAGTTTCCTTAATTTTTCAGCAAAAACTCTATTAGTTAATTCAAAAATATAAAAACAAAAATATTCCTCATTCCTTCTTCATCTAACAAATCATTATGCAGTTATGCATTTACAACTTTTAAAGCCTGAAACTGTGTGAAATTGGAACCGTGTGTAACAGGTTTAACATAATATCTAAACAAATCAAATTAAAATAAGAATGCGTAGTAGAACAAACTCGAAAAAAAAATGCGAAAGGGGAAAAATGTACATAATTATAAACAGATAAAAGTTAATCTCCTTTTACTGAAACTCCAATTCAGAATTCAGCAGAGGAAAATTAAGCTTGACAAAAGTCGATTAATATGTTTCGAAAACATGTTTCATTCTCCTGGTTCATTTGAGATCAAAAACCGAAAAAAGCTTCAATTAAATATAAGACATTAAAATTCATATGAAACCGAAAAAAATGAATCTCAAATGT
>KK114189.1:612609-655855 GCA_000611955.2 Stegodyphus mimosarum | reverse complement strand
AACATTGTGCTAAATTGACTACTAAAAAAAATAATAATAATAAATAAATGAATAAATAAATAAATAAAACTTTACATTATGCAAATTGACCATTTAAAAAAATGGTTTAAGACAACTATATGCAAATTCGAAATTCAAAAGCAATTATAAATAAATAGCAAAGCATTCAAGCAAATAAAGAACAAAGCGTGTATTCGAGAGGTCCGAGGTTTCGAGTCCAGGCGGGGGTATTGCTCATCTTTCACATCTTTCTGCTTCGAAATCGCCTAATATCTCTACAAACAGTTTATATTATAAGTATCAGTAGTTACACTTTTAGAAGTTAAAGTCCATATGTAACGAGTAGAATGTAGTAGAATCTTAGTAGAATATAATACAGACTATTATCACCAACAGTATCAATAGATAATAATTTGAAAGGTTCACTTACAGGTGGTAAGGCTTGCATTAAACCAAACTTCTGTTATTTATTTCAAGTAACTTAGTACGAAGAGACAGTGGACATACAATTTTGTACAAACCTTGTTTTTTCATAGTTAACACATCATTAATTTTCTTATACTTAGTATTAAAAACATTATGCATACTTTGCTTTTATTTCATTTGCTTCTTAATTTTTATTTCATTCATTATTTTTATTATCTTTCATTCATTCTTATTTTTAAATTTAAATTCATGTGGGAAGTTACTGAATGGATGCTATGTTTATTTTTGAAATTAACTGTCTACCATTGCTTCGGGGATTTTTTTCCCGATTTCTGAAATAATTTAAGATTTAAATTCAGATATTTTATAGAATTCATTAGAGAATTTAAAACTATAATACAGATCGTGAAATGTTTTGGAGAAAAGGATGGTATGCCCTGACTTAAAGACATCGGGGGAAGACTTCTAGCTGAAGACTTTTATAGAATAAATCTGTAATGAGGAAAGAGGCAGGAGTTATTCAGGAGATACAGAGGTTAGTTTTATGATTTTATTATTTATCCGTCCAGGCCCGGTGCTCTTTTATTTGAAAGGACTTTGATTATGTTGTGTATTCTTTTAGTAGTAAAATAGTGGTCTTCTTAGAAATTTGGAATGTTTTGATCTTTTCTGACTGCGACTTGTTCTGATGTGTCGTTTTCAGAAGAGTCCTTTATAAAAACAGAATCCATTACTTCTTTCAACGAGAGCAATGTTGCGTCACCTGACATGTTTGTGAAATTTGGACTATTGGTAATGTGATTTGAAGTTGGTTTAAGAACTGTGCCTGTTGAGATTATATGGAGAATTCCGTAGGGGTTAGTATTGTTGCTGCAGATTTCTCTCTAACTCTTTAATTTGGCTTCTGGTATTTCCAGTTTATAAATAGCTTTTTGCTTTGCGTAATCTAAATATGCTCTTTTTCTTTCTTCTTCTTAAACAGCACTTTTTATCTTTCTTCTGAAAGCTTTGAAACATGTGGTTTCTGCTGTTCTTTTTCTTTTTCACTGCTTCTTGAAACATGTAGTTTGGCTATTCCGTTGTTTTATTTTGAAGACTTCGTTGTATAGCTTTTGTATGACGTTTGTAAGAGCGTGTGTGTGGCTAAGTTGATTTCTTGGACAGTGTTTCTCTTTTGATATTTTAATGTTTTTTTGGTGATGGAGGTATTGAATAGATAAATAAATTTTTCTGTGACTATCTGTGATTATAATACGCTGAATACTACCGAAGCCGACCTGTTCGTTCATTTCTAAGTTAGTGTATTTATGATCAAGCAGAGATTCTTTCTCTTCCTTTTCAAAAATTTTCCATTTAAGATGTTGTTAATAAGATAGTGATATGAGAGAAATAAATCGGGCTATCCTCTGCCTGAAGTTGCTTGAAAAGAGGGAGTGATATTGCTCTTACTGTGAATATATATGCAGTTAGCAGAAATAAAGTCTTCCAATAGATTACCTCTACTATTGTTGCGTTGGTATCCCCATATTCGGTTGTGGGCATTAAAGTTGCCCTCTATTAATGATGGGGTTGATGGGAAATTTTGTATTAAGAAGTCTAATTTCTGCAGACTGAAGTCTTCTGCTGGAGATGTATGAACGACGATATCAGGAGTTGATCATGTTGAGTATTAAGAGAAATAGTAACTACATCTCTTTCTGCTTTTATTAGGACTGGATTCCACTTTTGTTGATGCAGATGACAGCAACTCTGACTGAGCATTTCTGATCGTCCGGGATGCTTTAAAAAATGTTCCAGTTGCTTGGGATTGAGATTACAATACCTTTTATGGAATAAAGTTCCTGCATTAATATCAAATCCTGAGGGCTATCATTTATAAATTTGGCAAGCTGAGAAGAGGCTAATTTCGCACTTTGTAAGCTTATTTGAAGAATTTTGGTTCATGTATCGTCTAGTGTACTTTGGTGCAAAATTGTGCTATTTTGAAGAAAGCACTGAATGAGTTTGTTTCCGGCATAATAGTTTAAATTTCCGAGTATTTTGTTTTGGCTCTGATTTTTTGCACTTGACATTGATACAAGCTACAAGTCGGATAGTACGAAGGGTAGTCGGTGTATAGATTTATTCCATTAACATTGTTAGTATGTTATACAGAATTATAAATGTAGAATTTGATAAACGGGTCAAGTTTATAATACATACGTGTAAATGTTTTATGTATGCACCCTTGATCTTAAGGCACATTCAGGTAACAGGTCTCTTGATTTTGACAATCTCTGATCCCTTTCACTGGCATATTGGTCTCCACTAATTAGCATGTTGATCATTGTGACAAGAATTAGATTAGTGCCTGGATATATGCCATCTGGGCAAAATTGAGCACGTTGAACAACTCTATTATTACTTGTGGAGTCATTTTTTTTTATTCTACTAATTTTCAAAATTTTGTGTATCATACTTATGAATACGATCAACGTTCATTCATTTTATTAGATCCTATACAATATGAATTATTGCAATTAAAGATGAAAATATATGAGTTAATGTAAATAATGTGCTGTTTATATACATACAGTGAAATAATAAACTTCCATAATGCAGTTCCACTGGAGGAAGAAATTTGTATTTATAGTAAGGTATTAAAGATATTACAGTAATGAAGGTGCAATTAAAAATAGTGAATGAAATATATATATATATATATGTACATATTATATTTTCTAATAAAGAGTTTTTCGTGTTTTTCCTTCATTACTTGCTTTCCTTTGTATTTAAATTACTTTGTTCCTGGAAATTATTATAATTCTCCAGTTATTTTAACGATACCTACTCAGGTTTAATCAATAAGTAAAATACATAAGAAGTTGCAGCAGAATTATGAAAAATGTTAGATGTTTTTATCTTCCATATGGTATCTAATTTATATTGTTCCCCTTTAAATTCATTATGAATGTTTATTATTAGTTTGTGTTTAAAACGTATTTACTTCTGCACATAAGATACTGGAATTAGAATCAGCATATATAAAAAAAAATGATGGTTTAAAAGTGTACGTAAATATTTATACACCTGTAATGATCCATGTATAGGAATTTATATGCATATTATTCCTCAAAAATAAAAAATATTATGTTGCAAACATATGATTTAAAGCTTTTCTTGATTTGGGGTAATAATTTTACTTTAATTTTGTCCCATTTTGCGATGAAAAATAAAGGGTATTTTTCTACTCCTATTGGTGCATTATGTGAAGTAAAAAAAATATAAAGGAGATCATGAGAATATTTTATAGTTACATATTTTCTGAATCTCATATACTGCAAATAAAGATATAAAACTGTAAAACATGAACCAAAATGTCTGAGTGACTGAAACTCAAGCAAGATTTTTTTTAATTGAAAAATATAATTTTTCATATAACAGAAATTAAATTGCCATTTTTTTTCTTTTTTCAATATATGAGTCACATTTATGTTTCCATTTTTTCATGTATATTACACGCAGGTAGACAATATATATATCTTTTTTAAGTACTTTCACATGTTGGTCCTAAATTTGAAATATTACAATTTGAATTTTTTGAATCATTTTCAATCGATTATGGGATAAAAGGTATTTATATCTCCCTCTAAAAAATAAAGAAACAGAAGTTTTTCTAATCAAATTATGTTTTTAATTTAACAAATTAAAAATGTTCTAATAAAATTTAGAAAATATTTTTTTCTAAATTATTTATCCCGTATATGAAATAAATAAACCTAAAACAGGTAAATGCTAAAATAAAAAATACTCTATGATTGCTGTATTTACAGTATTGCATACATTATATAAAGTTTTTTCAGTTATGTTCAGAAAGGAAAACTAAATATTCAAATAGCAATGAATGATCTGCTTTCTTTCACCTCAAAATCACAATTTGTGACTGAAAATATATTTCTTCATAGCCATATAAATTACAAAATTTGATTCCGTGCATATATCCAAAAATCACATAATTATAGTTTTAAAGCTTGGTTCCAAAATTATTCTTGGAACGGAAATATGAGCTTCTAAAACTGCGAATAATCTAATCTAATCTCTTCTAAAAATCTTCTAAAGCTAAATCTAAAATCTTGTTTCAACCAGTAAAGTAGCATAATAAAAAAATGCCTACTAACAATTTGCAATACCCTAATTTTCACCCTATATAAGATAGATTATCACCCCTTAAACAAGTTAATAAAGCTCCCTAAAGCGTGTCATTTCACTCGAGGATCGTTCTATATATACTTTACTCTGTAGAAGGATGAAAACGACCCAACTGTTTACTGGAGTGAATTTCCACTCCAGGGAGGTTGCTGCCATTTCCATCTATGGTTGGGGTCGGATGTCACCCGTTAGGAGTCAAATACGATCTTTTCGAATTTAGTGAATGATAGGCAAAACTAACACTGAAGTAAATCGTTAAATTATATGATTTAAACCATTCACATTCGAAAAAAAATTTGTCGGAATACCTCGACAAGGGCCTTGGTTGAAATCTGAATTTCGTCAAGTATAAAATTTTGGATTTCAAGTTTTTATCTGCAAATAGTAATTTGAAATCAACATTTCTAAATTAGTACTTGACTTCTAATGTAAAAAATGTTTTTTAGAAATTTGTATTAAAAAAACTTGACATACTTAGCTATCTTTAACAATATTTGTATAGGTACTTGTATATGTTCTAAAAATTTTAATTAATGATAGCCAGGCTAATTTTGACAGGATAAGTAGGAATGATTTTACGTTTGAACATTTCGGCTGTAGAAAATACAGTTTTCCTTTTCATCTTATTCCTATGAGACTTGTAAAATTTTACATTTCCCATATTTTTATTGAAATGTATCAATCATATAATCAAAATTGTTATAGTCAGGATACCTATGTCTATTTGGTTTATTTCGTAAACAAGAATTATTTATCTGCTCTGTCTATTCAATACTCTAAATGTGTATGTGTGTGTGTATATGTATAGGCTATAAACTTAAAGAGCTGAGGTGGTACAATATTTAATAAAAATAACAACAACTTAAAATATTTATTTCTATATAACAACATTTTGAACTTCTATGTAACAACAGCTAATATTTTATTTCCTACTTTTTGCCTAAATTGGAATATTACGTTCTCATAAAAGTTCTATAGTACTATTGCAATTACTAATATTATCAATATATTTCATAATTATAAGCGTAATATATGAAAGATATATTTTCTTATGAATATTTCAAATATTAAAGTAAAAATCAATACCACACATTTAAAAGAATCCACGTATATTTCTTTTATTTAGAATTCATAAGACAGAAGTGATGTGAAAAAAATAAAAGAAAAAACATAATCGATAGACAATAAAATTATACGCATATCTCATAGTGGGTATACAAACTTACACACATCTTATTATGAAATTGAGTTTCTTCATATTTTTTCACTGGACTGCGGGTTACTTGTTCAGTGGAACAAGTGAAAGCACTGAAAGATTTCGCGAATTTTTCTGTATGTTTCTTTTATGGAATGTCTATTTTAATAACAGTGCGTAATAACGCAATGTAATTTTTATAATAGGGCGTAATAAAGCAATGTAGGTTTTTATAAGAATACATTCATCTGATGACAACATCAAACTTATAAACTTCTCAACTTAAGGTACATGCAGCTTCACCTGAAAACAAAAGAGTATTTAGAATCCTATTGTACATTTTGGATGACTCTTTATTTTTGATGAAATAAGTGCATAGTAATACCAGTACCAAGAAGCATTAAGTGGATAGCTTTATTCACTAAAAAAGAGCTTGTCAAGTATATAGTTATTTTTTTACCTTTTTGAAATAAGCGAAGCAGATTGCGGTAAGCTAAGAGTTTATATATTAGCCCCGCCGGGAGACGCCTATTCGCCGTGTTATAAGGTCTTCTTTAGGCAACATAATCGACACTTGCTTAAAAGTGCACTTTTATCTGTCAATATATACTTCTTGAGAATGCATTTGAATTTAACATAAATATTTACAAATAGTTTTTTATTAGTAAATGATAAGGCAAAAGCGGATAAAAAACTGTTTACAAGTAGTTTTATAAGAGTTTTATTTCTATTCTCAGCTTATGTATTGAAAGCAACGGAAGTTGGTAGATTCATGGAGGAAGTAAAGAGAGTAGAGGCCCGAACTGGTCTTTTCCATACCCTACCTTGAAGCAGTGACACATGTCTTTGTTTACCAAAACATTCAGTAATTTGCCTTTGAGATCAATAGGTTTCGATATGTTCGATGGTAAAAATTTTGTAATTGCGTCATAAAGATAAGTATAAATGTATATATTTCCTTTTTTACGATATTTCAAAATCCTAAGTATGTGAAAAAATTCACTTTTAAACAACATTTTATTCTGGACGGAATTAAGTGCTATATTTTTTTCGTGCTCAGAACAGTTTTAATTTGAATGAAATGTTTTCGAAAGTTTTCGCTAATTACATTAGAAAGAAATTTTAAGGTAATTCGATTTTATTCGGTTATCTATTACAAAAAGGAAGTCAAAGTTTATTGTTTTTGTTAAAATTAAAATCATGGATTATTTCTTTTATATTTACAGAGCTTTTTTCTGAGACACTTTCTCAAATATGAGATGAGTTTCAGCTTCTGAGGAAGGCTTTTAAATAAAAATTCATTGTCACTGTATAATTAATGGTCTGTTTGGTTCATTTCAAATTAGAGCACCTTTTATTTTAATAATTAAATGTGTTAAATAGTGCTATTGATTTTTGATTTTTCATGTACTTAGCTTTCGATGAGAATTTCTGAAAGGGATAATAAAAGTGGGTTATTAATATTATTTAAAACTTGTAACTGAATTATTGTAGAAAGAAATAATTATTTTAATGCTTATATTTATTTTAACTTTGATTGCAACAATACGCATTCTAAAAATTCTATTTTACTACTTCTTTAAGTATTTATCGCATGTACTGTGCTTTACAACACCCTTTAACATATTATTTTCCAGTAAGGACAATTCTTGCTCAAATAGTTTTATAAATATATTTTTCAACAGAATTTTAATTTATGTTTACAATTAAATGTTAAGGCCATAACATATTTAGATAATGTTTATAATCATTATAAGTTTATATATATTTAACAACTAGATTTCTTCAGAGTAGAATACCCAGGAGTTTATGAATAAATAGTAAATCCTTCATTTCCAAATCATTTATTAATAATTTAAGAAATATTTATGCAATCTATTTCTCCTTTAAATCCTAGTTGAAAATAAATAAAAATTTAAATGCATATTATATAAAAAATGCTAAAATTTAATTCTAGTGTAACAAAAACATAAGTGATTTTTAATGGCATTGTTAAATGTCAAAAACTAGTTTTAAATATTAGACTATACTGCTATTAAGTTTACTTCATTTCATTTTATTAGTCTACGTTTTCATAACTAATACAAATCTATCGTAGAATAAAAAATGAAATTAAATCTATATTTACCTGGAAAATGTTACGCCTGGAATCTGTTTTGAAGGCTTATTTGCGTATTCATAAGCATAGCAAGCTCCCATGCTGAATGCTCTTGAGTACATGGTATCAGTATTAAATTTCTTTTTTGTTATTTGTTCTCAATTTCTGAGAGAAAGCTTTAATCCAGGAAAGAGTTAATGGAGAATCCAACATTTCGGCACTTTTTAATTATGGTACCCCAAGAAAAATAGCGAATAGTATTGTAATATGCTCCAGTAAGTTTCTTTGGCCATGAATGAAACCTGCGGTCGTTAGGAACCGAGCATGAACCTCGAATATCAGAGAAGAAAACACTTGCGTGGGAAATACTATTTAACAATCTGCAATCAGTAAGGAAACATTCATTGATAGGACCTTCTACAACGGAATACACAAAGGTTTTCACCTCTGTCGATCACTCTATTTTCAAATTCTTAATAAACTATTATCATGATGTGGCACGCTCACATGGCCACATCACCTTGACCGCACATGGCTCTTCTGCCGAACTGACAAATGTTTCTGAATACAATTTTAGATAAATGTAGTATTACCCATAGAAATGACTTTTAATCGATATTAAAAAAGAATCGATTGTGGAGTCTCAAAATATTTTTTTAATTTATTTTTTAAAAAAATAGAATTTTATTATTTTTTTAATTATTTTATTAATTGTATTATCTTTATTAATTTAGGAGCGAATGTTAGTTAGGTCATTTTAACTGTACATTATATCTCTATCTTAAAAAAAAAAGAAAAAGAAAAGAAAGAAACATCTAAAAGCAGTGATTTGTTTATCCACAATGCTGAGCACATTGCATATTACACTGTTATGTGGTGACAAAAAAAGAGTTTTCTTTCAAACATTTTGATACTTGGAACTTTAAAACAAAAGTAGCAAATGCGCTATCAAGGGCATTGAAAGAAAAATACAAATTTCCACGCTTGGAACCGGTCAGTTATAACGAAACAGCTTTAAAGTGTGTTATATTTATGCGATATTCTAACATTTTAAAGGTACTTTAAAGCATTTATCACTCTTTACACGTAACAAAAACATTTAGCTAAAGCCTATATTTTCGTAGTCTAGTAGCTTAGGATTTTATAAAACAAATTCACAGGCAAGATCGCTGTTGCCAGTTATCGAAAGATAAACAAGATGTAGTTTGTTCAGAAATGCCACTATAGAAAGGAAGGCCTCTTTTTCTATTCCTTCCTCCGCGGGTAGATTAAAAAATGTCTGAGCTTTTCACATAGCACTGCTTAGTTAAGACGCTTACAATGCGAACAACTTTTTTGCCTATTTGAACTCTAACTTTCTAATAATGTATTTATTACACCTTCTTTAAAGACAAAATACGGATACCTTATTCATTGCATTATCTGCTTTCAACCAAAAGAGGGAGGCGAAAAACACGCAAAAGAATTTTCTTTGGCTGTATTTAAAGTATTTCCAATAAACACATATACAAAAAATGCTTTGCATCTAACGGACTGAAGCTTAAAAAAATCATTTATGGGCGAAGATATAAAAATTTTTGAAAATATGCACATAAAATGGTAATTCATAACTGTCATTTTCCTTAACCAAGATATAAAGATTGCCCCTAATTTGGTCTCAAAGCGATAAATTATCTGTTGAGCAAAAAAGTACGGAGTATGCAAATTGGTAGCAAGAAGTCATCTTTCAGTTCTTACGGTTATTGAATAAACAGGGATCCCTCACTCCGTCAGAAGACATTATGCCACAGTAAAAGATAAATTTTGCTTTGATAGGAACGAAACCATTTAAAGCTGAAATAAATTTCTGGTGGCGCAAAGCGACAGACAAATGCCAAAACAGATGAGCAACTTCTCTTGACATGGGAGAAATATCATTCGTCATCTTCGGCCTCATCAGTACACGATAACTTCGGGGGATGCTTCCAAAGCGAAGAGATGAATATGAGGGACACAAACTTACAAAGGAAACTTTCATTATTTATTTAGCCTGCGTTGTCTCGTTACTATTGGAATAGAATGCTTTACTTATTACACATTAAATCAATTCCTTACTGCAATTTTAAGTAATGCCATTGGTTTTTATTTATTTATGTAATATTTTCAATCTGCGTTAAAAAATCTTAAGATAAAAGTAAATAATATTTATACTTTAGAATTTGAGCTCTATTATGAGATGATTAATATCGATCTAGAAGCTGTGCTTTCTAAGTTGAAAATACTTAATTTATGTTAACAAAATTTCTGAAATTTTTTTTATACAACAGGAGTGTCTGAGATGTAATTTAATTTGCTAAATAATAAAGAGATGCAATTCAAAAAGTTTCAGTGGAGTAATTGCTTTGTTTACTTACGTTTGAAACATTTAATAAATACCAAATAAATACTTTGTAAATAATCTAGCAATAAATAATTTGTAATCTAGAAATAAATACTTAAAATAAATACTTTATAAATAATCTAGCATTAAAATTATTTATTCCACATCTAAAACTACCATCAATGCTGCTGTTTTTTCCCATTTGGAATAAACTTTGCCTGAAATTACGGAAGAGAAAATATTCTCAAACATACAGGAAGAAGTAAAGGTGGGAGAAACGAAAATAGTTGTAGAACCGCAATTTCGATTAAAAAATCAAGCACTCAAAAAGTACCATGTTGAAATATATATATGTATTAAAAGTTTTGGTTTTAACAATCTTTAAAAATTCTTTGTTGCATTTATAGGATTTTTTGAAATTTATTAATTATGAATATAATAAATTTAATATAATTAATTTAATAAATTTATCCTAAATTAGATCTTATTTTCGAGTAAATACAACATATACCCATTTACCTCCACAAACTGCAGTAACCGAGTAGCTAATATTATCATATGATATATGTAAGTATATATGTAAGTATGCATACATTCCATCATGTTGTAAAGCCTATATATAACTGTTATACATGCACGTAATGAAAGAAATTGAGTAGCTTATATCAAATGCATGGAAAATTTAAGAAAAGCATTTAACAAATTAAACGTGGCTTTGAATTTAAAATTTGTTCCACCTGTTTTCTCAGCAGATTTCAGTGCGCAAAATTCCTGCCATCAACATTTGATCCTCGAATAATTTTCGCCATTGCCTAACAATGAACTGCATTTTCCCGCTACAGAGATTTCATGCAGTTTTTGTTTGGGTATAAAAGGACAAGTAGACCGCCCGGTGGCGAAGTGGCTAGCATGTCGCACAGCTGCACCTCAAGTCCGGGGTTCGATCCCCAGGCTGGGCAAGGTTGATTCAGCCTTTCATCCCTTAAGTGGGTCGATAAAATGAGTACCGAGTTCGTTTGGGGGACTAAACACCTGGGAACCTGCGACAAGCTGACCACTTGTCCAGGGCATATACTGATGCACTCTGAGGCCCAAAAGGTTAAGAAAGCAGAAAGAGGGCATTGCATGCCTTGGCAAACTAGGGCATTTGCGCCACTTAGTTTAGAAAAGGACAAGTGGGCCAGGACACCAGAATTTCATGATTGGTCGTAGATGTGCAATCTCGCTGTATTAGCTGTTAAGCTCCTACTCATTTTTAATAGAGAACACCTGGGGTATGGTCAAGTGTCTCCTACCCCTTTTCCTCTATCACACTCGAGAGGATTTTCAACTCGCCATGCATTTTGAGTGCCCCAGTGCCTCAAAGATATTAAAAGCTTAAAAATATCCAAACCTTCTCTGGGATTCGAACCCAAGCCCAAGGATAGAGCAGTTAGGACCACTAACACTTATATCGATCAGAGCGGCGGTATGGAAGGAGGGCAAAATTTAAAAGCTTTTTAACATTGCTTCTCAATTCAGAGCAACTGATTTATCTTTTGTTTATTTGACATAAATTTTCCGCGAGCGAATGTTAGTTAGTGGATACATAGTGCTTTAACTGCATTGCAAACAACTACAGTTGTATACTGGCAGCTGCTCGGAATTCGCAAGGATTTGTCTGTACCACTGGTGTTCAGTACAACGATAACTATTCTATCGTCAGTACATAATTTATGATGGCCAAGCAGTGAAGGACATCTGGTAGCTATTTAAGAAGAAGCAATTAGGTTCCGATTTATGCTCCTCATGCTAACTATGAAAGTCCTTTGCAGACAACTCGTTCAGCTCTTAACAGCATATTAGATGAATCGTGTAACAACGACGTAGGTAGCCCATTTTCCTAAACAACGTATCGAAATTGAGAAGAAACTGTAGTATTCGGGTTATTGATGCGTTTTAAAAACATTATACAGTAGTATTTGCATAACTACGGAAACATTTCTCATTCTGTCTCCAAGTATCGTATTGGAAGCAGAAGCACTAGTATACGGTTATTATCCTTCATTTGGTTACTAGTTGATTAATATTACCTAGGTAGGCAATCCAGTTGTCAAATATCGCATCCCGCTGAAAACTTCCAGTATGTGATGATAGTATTAGCTACTCGGTTACTGCAGTTTGTGGAGGTAAATGGGTATATGTTGTATTTACTCGAAAATAAGATCTCCTTTAGGATAAATTTTAAAAGATAACAATGTAGGTGAATATTTAATGAGAGCTTAGTTCTGATTAGAATATATTTATTTCTGTTTAGAATGAAAGGTAAGCTGTAAGTGCAATATTTTACCATAATATAATAAAGCAAAATTAGAAAAAATACTGATATATTATTACATATTTGTTTGCAAGCATATCAGCAACAAGCACAGTGAATGCTGGTTTGAATTGAAATTGCTTAACTAAACATGACTATTATAATTTGTAGTAGTTAAGCAGTTTTCATGAACGGTAATTGCCTAATTAAATGTGTGGTTCATTTAGAATTTAAACAGCGTAATTATTTTATACGGTATGATAATTAAATTCCTTTTTTTATTCCAAAGAACTAATTATAAGACTCTGCCTAATTTTAATAAGAAAATATAGCCAAAAAAGAGGGGCTTCTTATTTTTCTGTTCTTATTTATTCCTTGTTCTTATTTATTATTGCGTTCAAATCCCCCTTTATCTTCCATTATATATACTTATAAGGCATCTTATGTTAATGAATCAATTTTTATTATTTAGATCTATATATCATAACGTTCTCTTTCCATTAGCCCTCACCAGTATGCAAATAAGTTAAGGAGTATTTAAAGTGAGGATTTTGGTAGTTTTAGAGGTAAAGGTTTTGCATCGACGCAAGCAGCTTCCTTGTTATCCTGACAATAGTAATTTAACTAGCCGAAATTAGATTGCCATTGTAAAGTCCGCGAATTCTCATGTTCTATATGCATATGGGGTAGTCAGGCTTAGAGCTCTCACTTGGTGCCAGAAAAAAACACGCTGTAAAAGCTCAGGGATTTTCCTTCCAGTCAATGTCGCAGGGTGAGACGTGAACATTTAATTGTAAACGAGTATAAAAGAAGGTGCGCTTACCAGACCAGAGAATGCTACGCAGATGATACCGCGATAGCGGTCAGACCAATTTAGCCAAACCGAGCTATCAGCATCTTGCAAGATATTGTTATGGACATAGAGGAGTGGTGCTCCAAATGGAAAATTTCAGTTAATGTTACAAAATCTGAGCTTCTTATTATTCGGAGGAAAAGACCAAATGTTAACGGTGCAGCCTCTTTACCTGTTTGGACAAAGGGTAGATAAAACTAACAACTTGGTGTTTATATTAATCGAATGCTAACTTGGAGCACTCATGCCAACCATATTACTAACAAAATGACAGGCATAGCACACCAGCTACGAGAGCTCTTAGGACGAAGATCTCAATTAAATTTACGCAGGATAAGGCAGATTTACTTTTTTACACCAAGACCAATTATGTGTTATGCCTCCCCGGTTTGGGCAGCTGTTAAGAAAACAGATACTAATAAAGTGCAAGTTTCAAAATAAAATTTTGCGCACAATCACTGGTGCGCATTCTTATATAAGAAATAAGCTGCTCCACGATAATCTGCAGATTGAGTATATAGATAAGTATCTACCTAGACTTAAACAATAAATTATTTAATGAGGGACTGAACTACAGCCAGGGTGACTTTAATGCTGCACTTAGTTATATTTGCATATCGGAGGATGCTCACATCAGACCGTCACAGCATAGGATGAAGGATCACAACTTCGTAACCCAGCCTAGCCTTGTACGCTCGCGTTACTGTATATACTGTATTCGTCAGTTTTGCAAGCTCATATTTATAGCTTTGTATTGTAACATTTAGTATATTATATGATAATATAATATATAATTTACATTTCTGTATTTGTATCTAGTTATTCATTGTATTGTTCACTAGTCTCTCAGGGCTGGGTGAATGGGATTATTTGTTGATAGGAAGTTAGTCCGCTAAAGAGCCATTCACACTGGGGTTAATCTGAGCTAACAGAGTCAGTTCCATGTCTCGATTAGCTCCGCTATGCCTGCAGTTCAGATTTTTCTATTTGCTGCCCTATGGGAAAAAACTGGTTTTGAAGATGGGTCGGCTACGTCAGTTGTCTTGTTAGCTCAGATAAACCCTAGTGAGAACGGCCCATAATGGGTCGATTGGGCCCCTTTCTCCTACCTTCTTCCGATTTGGGACTTATTTGCATGCTTCTATTCCGATTGCCTTAGGGATTAGTTAAATATAGCTTATAAAATCCTATACTAGCTACATAAGCATATGAATATGGTATTAAGACAAAAGGATTTTCGTTTCTGGAGATAACGGCTCACCTCTTGGAAAACGAATTCCTGACGAGCTGCGTGAGGTGGCAGTGTGTTAAAGAGTTTGTTTGATGATTTTGATTTTAAGTAATTTTTGTCTTTTTTATCTTAGTCCAGAAATAGAGGTTTTTCACGAATTTAACTTCGCAGTCCTAATTTTCGTCATAGTCTGTGATATTAGAGTGACATTGAAGTTTTGAGCCAGCTTAGTTAGACGAAATTCATATAGTCTCCGACTACAATACTTTTAATCTGTAAATTCAACTTTCTGTTATTTTAATACCCGCAAATAGCGGAAATTTGATTGCACGCAGAAATGGTGCCTTCTGTTTAAATTCAAGTTTACTGAAACGGTTTATTTTTAATCTTCACATTATTTGGTAGTATTTATATAGATGAAGAGGTAACTCACTTGTGAAGCTAATAGGGTCTGGAAGACTCTAATAAGGATTGGAGAAGTTAATATCACATAATTATGACTTTATAACTAGCGCCCAATTGTCCAAAACTATGTCCTCAGACAACTTAACTTTTAACTCAGACCACCCTAACACTCTAAGTTTCTGCAACAATGGAAAGCCTGTGGAGAGGCTTAGGGATATTTTAGATACCATGCGAGCGTCTATAAAGTCAGCAACTAGCATCGAGATAGAAGTTCAGTTTTGACTTTCACTGAAAGTCTAGAAAGTGCTTTTTTTATTACATACACTTGGAAAAGTTCAGAAAGTTGCTATAGCAACCGCCATGCGCGAGTCAAGCATCGAATTAGTACAAAGGCATTGGTTGGTTTGGTGTATATGATTACGAGAATGTCTCAACGGCTATCTGCCTAAGAGAAGAGATCTCTTCGTGAAGGACGTTTTTAGGGAAACCAGCTCGTATACGCGTTTCACGTGGGGGGGGGAAACCACGAAAATACCCATGCAACCAGCCCGTTCGCAGGATCCGAACCTCGGATCGAACTACCAGTGTTCAGCGACTTTACAGCTCGGCCACTAGTGGGCTACAAAGGCACTGGAGAATATCTGCTATGATCCGGTTTGTGAAAATTATAAATTCGATATATTTAATGCTGCACTGTTAAACACTGTTAAAACATTTCCTGAGGTTAAAGAGAGGGCGAAATTGGAATCAGTACTTTATGGTAAATATCAGAAGAATGAGGATGAGTTAACTGATCTTATTTTGAAAAGAGCCCAAGTTGTGAAATTTTTATACGGGAGGAAACCTGATGAGGAAACATTGGAATATATTGCCTAGACTGTTGTTGTTGGTGCATACCCAAGATTTTGTAGAACCATGAAACCCGGGTATGATTGAGCAATTGTTTGGATTAGCTGTGAAATTTGAAAGTCGGCGTGATTCAGCGAATGTGCGTAAGCGTAAGTACGATAAGAGATTTAGGGGGAGTTTTAGGAAACCTATAACCGAAAGAGGTGATAAGTTTCACGCGAGAAAAACTTTGGAGATCGGCAGAACGTTTCGTCCGTTAATGACTATAGCCAAGATAAGAACAGAAAGAATTTCAATAAAAGGAAAGCGGGTGTTACTAAAGAGAAACCTATAAACTGAAAAGGGTTGCTGTCAATCAGAGGGGTCCGTCTACCAGAATAAAGGTAAAGCCTCTCAGACTCAATAGTTTTAGTTACAAACAATATGATTACTAAATATCCAGTTGGTTTTATAGGGAACCTGTCATTGACTTTGCTAGATGCAGAGGCGCATAGCAGTTTTTTGGGGGAGAAGTTGTCAAGAAAAATTTTACGAAACATAGTTTACTTAATGTCCCAGAAATAAGGTCATAACAGCACTAATAAAATATTATAAATTCGTAGGGAGAGTGGACTTGAACGTGCAAGTTGAGAATCACCAGGGTAGGGTGGCAAGGTGGCTTATTCAGTGTTAGAAATTTACAGATAAGAGTGATTTGGGGGTTGGGTTTTCTAAAAACTGCTTGCGCACGATTTATTTTCAGGAAGAGTCTGTGCAGTTGGATGAACAGAGTAGTTAAAAAAAAGTGTAGAGCCGCTAAACTTTGGACTTGGTGGAATTGTCTCCGGAAGAGAAAAAAAAAGAGTTGGAACAGTTATTAAGAAATTTTTCAGATTTATTTTATGAGACCCATTAACACATGTAGCGATTCATGAGATCGAAACGGGAGGCAATCCCTTTGTAGAGGGAAATCCTACTGCTATGATAAAGATGATATTTCTGAAAGACATATTTCATATACGTTCGCTCTCACATCTGGATATTTTCCTATATTTGCAAATCTTGAAGATATGTCAAAAACGGCTTTTATTACTAAATCAGAGGTATATGCATTTCTCAGAATGATGTTCGATCTATGCGAGACGCATGCTACGTTTCAAAGAGCCATGGACATAATTTTAAGATCCATCCTTGGCAAACCTACTTTCATATACTTGGACGACATAATTGTCACTAATAACACAACTAATGAGCACGTAGAGGATTTGTATGAAGCTTTTACACTTCTAAAGGAAGCAGGTTTAAAAGTGAACGCAGCAAAATATAAATTCACCGCAAAGAACTTCGGTACCTGAGATATAAAGTGCGATACCGTGTAATCGAAGCAGAAGGTTAAAAATTTTAGCAATTAAAATTTACCCTCCATCTAATGCGGCAAAGAAATGAGCATTATTTTTGGAATTAATTAGCATCCTTTGTACTCCTACTATAGACCATTCATTAAAAATTTCCCTCACATAGCAAAGCCATGAATGAAATCAAAAGGAAAAAAAATTCTATATTATATTAACTTGGTCGGAGAAAGCGAATACGGCTTTTGGAAAATTTTAAGCAGTTTTAATTCAAGTATCGGTCCTCAAATTTCCTGAATCGGATGGCAAGTTGGAAATCGCCATGGCTCACGTTAACGAGGCCATGATTTTATCTTTAGAGTCCCTGAACAGAAATTTGAAAAGACCGTTTCTGTTAACATTAGTTGCGCTGAGTTTTGGAGTTGCACTATGCTACTAATTGTAACTAAAATAAACCTGAAAAGGAAACGTATTATTATTGACATTACACATGGGTAAAGGGGAAATCAACGAAAGCCTTACACGATTAGCTCCTTCAATTACCAGGAACCGAAGTACTAGTATTCCCCGGTTTTAGCTGCTTGGCCACTGAAATGTTCTGAGAACATAATTGAATCAAGAAGTAAGAGTAATATTGCTAGAAAAAAATGAACGTATATCCAGTGTCTAAAATCTCCAACTAAGCATTATTTACTTAAATAAATTACAGCTGATATTAATAAACTGGACTACCATGATATCTGGTAATGTAGAATAGGTAAAACTAAAAAAGCATCAGAATTATCCCTAATTCGCTATAAAAATTAGCATTATTTCGTGCTATCAAATGCTTACATTTGAAAAAAATCCAAATTATTTTTAAGTTCTTTAATCTGAAAGCTTCTTTGCTAGTAACCCGTCATATTTTGGTCATTTCTCATGAGCTTTTAGCTATTTTTCCCTTTTTTCCTCTTATAGACATTAACAGATCAGAAAAAATTTTAATTCTTTGAAAACTGACGATGATAACTTTTGAAGTTACATTACACTAATCAGTTTCATTATCTCATTTGGAAATACCTGTATGAAAAGTAACATACAGAAAGTGTTAAATACAAGAAAATCACAAGAAGCTTGAAGAATCCAGATAAATGCTCTAAAGTTACCCTTCATTTCATTATTTTTTCAGAACTTCAGTAGCCAAAGAAAAATTTTCGCAAATAAATTTTAAAAAAAAAATATGATTACTTATGTGTTCTTAAAGATTTTAGTTTCAAAAGTATTTATTCTACTCTCCGAATAACTGGAACTGAGAATGGTATACCTAGTTCTCCAAAAAGTATAAGCTAAAAACTGACGACTAATCTTTTTATTACCGTAGCAGCAAAAGAATACACTGAGATAAACACAATGCTTAAAATGCTATTTATTGAATCATCTTTTATAATACTTAAAGTGCTGTTTATTGAATCGTCTTTCATTTGGTGGTTGTTATTTAACTCAGAGTGGTTTAAATAAAACTGATACTTAAATATCATAGGCTTCAAAGTGCGGAAGAGAAGCTTAAAAATCGCGTTTTATGCAGGAAATATTTGAAAAATATCGTAACGTAGCCTTTAGTCTCTTACATATTAATCTCTTTCTTAGTCAATTCAAAAATACAACTAAGCTTTCAAACTGCGAGGTAGAATGATTAAAAATATAGGTCTGGGAAATAAACTGGTATTTAGAAGGTATAAATATGATTCTCTGTCTTAGATTTCTGATTTCGTTCTTAATTAATTATCCATTAAAATAATTAGCCATGTTCGAAAACAGAAGATGAGAAACATTACAACTGTTTCATTGCAGAGAGGGATATATAGTGAAGTAGGAAAGCTTTCACAGAGGAAAGAATTAAAAGATCTAATAACAACTGCAATTAGTCGGTTAATGATTAGTTTTTTTTCTGTTTTAAACAGATGGCGTTTGATTTAAAAAATACCAGATTCTTTTCATTCTTTATTGGAAGACATATTTTAAAGTGAAAGAAATGGCGAAGTGCGCCTTATCTTCTCTTAGAATATAAATCCGATTTATATAAAATTTCTGATTGGCATCCTTTAGTTCTTTCCGTTAAGATAGTAGATGTAGTTAAAAATAACTTTTCTTTATGATCTCTACTTATTTTAAATAAGTTTTTCTTTCAACGAAACGGTCTGGGATATGTTGAAGTAGATTTGCTTAAGCCGAAATATTTAATTATTAGTTTATTCTATAAAATACTTTATTAACAATAAGCCAGCATTTTATGTCCAAATTACAGTATTCCTTATCGATTGCTGTATCTATGATGAGAGTCTGCGTTATGTCAAAATAAAAAGTAAAAATTTAAAGCAAAATACAAATCAAAAATCGAAGATTTTTTTAAATTTATTTTTTTGACACTGTTCCTTATTCATCAGGTATTAAGAAATGAAATGTGAAAGAAACATTCTATGCTGCTAGTCATCATTTCTATTGAACCCAATACGTTTCAGTCTCCCAAACGAATTTGCAGTTAATATCACTAAGGTCTTCATGGAAGCACTTGTCGGATCTGAATTTTTCTCCTATTCTAATACAATGCATTTTAATAGCTTTTTAAGGACTGTTGCTTGCGACAATTTTCTTTGTATTACCAAAGAATCAACTCATTTTCTTCGTAATACCAGAGAATGCGGGTTACTGAATACCAAAGAATGAAGAACGCAGGTTCAGAGCTTCTCTAGCATGCGAAATTTTAGTATGTTCTTATCTGAAATGCATGACAATAGTACTAGCATATACTTATTTCATAAATATCATATATCTAGGAACATTATATGGTACAAAAAGAGACGTATGTTTTATTCATTCTCTCATACTAATAAGTTTTACATTACGAAAACATCTAGGCTTTTATTCTAGATAGACTTTCTCGAATGCTAAATACAGAATGTAACAGAACTGATGGTCATAACTTTAAGCGATGGCAGAACATGATAAAATTTACAATTTTGTAATACATTATGTGGTGAAATAGGAAACATGAGTAAATACGAAGAACACAGAGAAAGAAAAGCCGTTTTAATCACGGATGTTTACAAGAAGTAATGGGGACCGATACTAAATTGCCCGACTCGTACACTTTGGGGAAAAGAAAAAAATAGGGTTTCAGATTTTAAATTAAGTCCAAAGGGGCGTTTTTTAACGTTTTGTATGTCACCTTTATTTATTAAATATCATGTTCTTCGCACTTAAACCATAAAATTCAGTTTAACAGCAATATCGCAAAATAATTTTAAAATGAGTATATCTTTAGAATTTCTGATACACAGTTCCGCGAGATTTAGATAAAAAGGTTTTTTTCCCGTAAAATGTTGCTCGCTGTTAAATCGTTTGAGTTTGTTCATCAAAAATTCATTAAAGTTCTACAAAATATGAAATAGATAATAAAACAAATTCCAGATTTGGGCTTCCAGATGTCCATATTCTGGTGGAAACGTACGTTATTCAAAACTGGATGGCTCTAGGTACCGTTGTTTTATCACATTTGGAGAAATATACATACATTTACGCAGATTCTTCATTATTTAAATTCTTTAAATATAATACAGGGCTGCAATATTTTGTGGCAACAGTTTGAAAAGTGATTCAGACGTTTAACGCAAAACGAAAACAATAGTCCTTCAGGAACAAAGCCCCTTTAGACTAAAAAGTGACAGCTCTACATCCTCCATTCTACTGAGCCGACTGACGAAATTTAACTTGAATTTTTCATGTCTCAAAAGTACTACTTAGGATATATATTAGATTTACATGTAGCATTTTTCTAAGATAGATGCTTTGGCAAAAGATCGGATGTTTCTGAAATGATATATCTATTTTTTCGATATTTCGATTCTAAGACTCTAATTCTGCTAAAATGCCAAGTTTTGTAAAAATCGCGAGAGTAGTTTTTAAACGACTAACTATCAAAATGTTAGCTGGTCGGTGTTAATTGAATATGGTGTATATTTATTAATATCTTTTTTTATTAAACTTACTGAATTTCTTCTTTCGTAATTAGAAATTTAATTTCAATTCAAATAAAATTCGCAGCTATTTTCTGATTTGTTTTTAAAATTTGTATTTTTCAATAATTTTTATCAATTTTTCGAAAAAAAATTTCGAATTATAAGCTATAAAATTTTTGTCATCATCTTAAAGTAGATGTATTTCTAGGCATACCTGCAAAAATCAGAACTTTTTATTCGAAATTTCCGAAGATATACGTGAATTTATACATCGGAGCGTTTTGAAATTTGGCATATTTGTTACAACACCATTTATTCATCTCGTGCACAGTGAAGGGGAAAGAAAAATTGGTTACTATAAATTAAGAATTTCGCCAAGTGAATTATTCTTGGCTCAAACTAAAAAAATTGCGTCAAGACAAATTTTAAAATTTCTCCGTAAGTTTCTCATCAAATTTTACAAAATTTAATATCTAAGCATAATTTGAGCGGCAGAATCGAAATGTGAAACAATAGTTATGTCATTTCAGAAAAAGTCAGATTTTGTGTCAAAATCCTAGGTTTGAAAAATGCTATGTAAAAATCTAATATATCTTAAGCCGTGCTTTCAAGACATGAAAAATGTTAAGTTAAATTTCGTCAATCGGCCCAGTAGAACGGCAGATTTAGAACTGTCCTCCCTTTTTTAACCCAAAGGGTGTTAACCCAGAAGAGCTATTAATTTCATTTTGGGATTTTGCATCGAAAATTTTAAAAGTCTTAATCACATTTTAAATTGTTGCCACCAAATATTATTGCCCTGTATTATATTTATAGCTATTAAATAATGAAGAATCAGCATAAATGTATGTATGTTTCTCCAATTGTGAAATAACAACGGTACCTATAGCCATCAAATTTTGAATAACGTACGTCTCCTTCCGCATATGGGCATACGGAAGCTCAAATTTGGAATTTGTTTTAGTATCTATTTCATATTTTCTAAAGTATTCATGAGTTTTTGATTAAGAAACTCGACGATTTCAAAGCGAGCCATGGCAGCAGTGTATGGGGGGGGGGGAAACTATTTTTATTTTCAGCTCGCCAGACTGTGTATCGAAAATTCTAAAGGTATGCTGTTTCGTTTTAAATTTTTGCGATATCGCTGTTAAATTGAATTTTAAGTGTGAAGAACACAATATTTAATAAACAAAAGCAGCACACAAATGTTTAAAAAAAAGGTACCTTTGGGCGTGATATAAAATCTGATAGATTTCAGATTTTTTTTTTGAAAAATATTGCCGAAACGTGAATACAAGCAAATGCTTTTTAATTAAATTACTACTGATGAAATTAGAAGCATTTCTTCATAGGATTAAGTATCCATTTGTGAAGGATATGTAGAGGAACATGAAAGAAAAACTGTTTTAAAGATATTCGTAATTACATGGGAGTGATGGAAAAATTTTATTTTTTTTCTGTGCAATTTGTATATTTGCCCGACAAGTATAAATATAATGAACGGTAACCTTCCCGTGTGCTTTTTTAAGGACTTACGACTTTCCAGAAATTTAGTTCATTCTTGGTTGTATTGAAAGATTTTTTTTTTTACGTACGTGTGTGTGTGTGTGTTAGTTATCACTCTCGAGGATTTCGTCATTTTAACTGTCTGTAATGTAATATTATGCGCCATAATACGTAGGAATCTATAGTTTTTCAGCTTGTTCCATTGTTAAAAATGATGCTACGTTTTCCTTATTCAAGACAGTAGTGATTCGTTTTTGTTCTTGCCAATTGGCGAAAGACCTCTCCGCGAACAATATTCTCTGTCCTTCGGTCTTAGATAGTTGTATTTCCAATTGAGATTCATCGAAACTTAGTGTACAAACGTATTACAAACTAGGTGTATCAAAAGAAAAAAACAACAGATTTAATACCGAAACTGAAAAAAACTGTCGAGGAAGAGAATCAAGCAACTATATGTAAAAGCTGTAAAAATTTTCCACGATTTTGCTATACAATCATATATAAATATAACATGTACCAAGAAGCCTATCCAATATTTCCTTTGGTTCATAAACATTCGCTTATATAAGCAATATCTTAAGTAGCTTGTGAAAGGTCATTTTCAAATTAAAATACGTGAAAAATCGATCATGCGATACCCTTACACAGTTAAATTTAGAAGCATTTATGTTGATGAAATGTAAAACTGATTTGTTAAACCAAATAGAAAATGATGATATAGTTAATGATTCAGCTAGATCAAGTGACTTTTTCCCTCAAAAAATATTATACGAGTCAAGTTTCCTTTCTTATTGAATTTTTAACAATCTTTGTGCAAATTTTATATAATGATATTTAAAAGTATTTAAGTTGTTTTAATGTAATTGATTCGCTTTAATTCTTTTATTATATGTTGTATTCGATACTTTATTGCATAATATACTTTTAAATGCAACAAGTAATTGAGATACACATATGTATTAGTAAATAACATTTTTTTTATTTAAATTAAATATTTAAATATTCAATTTTGTGTTACGGAAAAATTGCATGCATCGCATTAATAACTAATGCCATCTTTAAGAAAATAACTTGTATACTTGCGAATTAATGTGCATGCAAAGCAGTAAGTTTTGATTTATGTAACTCCTTCTAATGAAATAAATAAAATATTTTGTGAACAAATTTATGATTGCGATTGAAAGTTAATTAATGTTGTTTATATTTTAATCGTTTTTCATTATTCAAATTAATTAATTTATTATTTTAATTATTTTTTATTACAAAAATTAATTAATTAATGATAAATGTATTTTTTAATTATAAGCATTTTCAAGTTTTAAGGGATGATGAATTATTTGTGCCAGTTAAAATAATCTGGCACACGCCCCTGGCACACGCATACATATTTAGGGTCATTTTTAGGATACATATTAATTTGACATCTAACGGCGAATAAAAAAATGCAATCTGTGGGGTAAATATACCCTTCTGGCAGCTAACTGTCGGGCAAATAGGTCGTCGGGCAAACGTACTGTCGGGCCACTGAGTTTTCAGGCAGCTGAGTGTCAAGCAAACTCCCTGATGCGAAATACCTAATATTTACAAGAACTGCTCAAATGACAATCGCCAACTGCAATACTTGCATCACAGAGCAAAGATGGTTCCCTTTTTCGAGACGCAGATTTATTCTCCTGCAGTTTTATTGCCAGAATTATCATTACTATTGAAGAAGTTTGTGACATGCTGAACATCCTCCGAAGTATACATTAAACACTTCCTTGGCATTGTAATGCTTGTAATGCAATTGTGATTGTTCATTTGAACAATTCTTGCAAATACCATACATGATTTCTTCTAAATATCCGTGACTGAAACGACTTTTCCTTCTTCATGTTCTTCATACTTACTGCGTTTTCACTTTCACATTTAACATTCCACAACATATTGTACTCGAAAAATTGCTACTTCTATCTCCTATTAAAATTGTGATTATTAACAATGTTACAGCCTATATGATATTTTCCTCACTTTATGAAGTATTTTCCTTTTTTACTAGTTCAAGGTAATCCACTTCGTAAAAATTTCTTTTTTAGTATTTTAAATATTTAAAAATCTAATAACCCATGGTTTAGCTAACTTCCTTTCTCGTATATACCTAACCAACATAAAACAGATATTATAAAAATGAATGCTTTTGTTTACGAAGATTTTTACTTTCCACTATGGAAAGTGGAGAATAAGCCTTAAAGAGCTGCTAAGATTTCTGGTGGCTAGTGCCAGTCATTTATATCGATACTTTTTTAATTTTATTGCACGACTGATGCCAATAAAAGAAAAAAATAAAAAAAAATTATTATCTGAAAAATAATTTGGCTTAGCAAAACTTCTTGACATCTTCATCTGCTATTTCAGGTAGTTATTAGAAAACTCTGCTAGAGATTGTAACATTTCTACTTTATATTGCAAAACTTTTTTCTTAACTTTCTTTACGTTGAATGATTGAAAATGTTCTTTTTTATTCAAAATTATTAGTCGGTAGGGGTTGGCAAGATTAATTCCATGACTAACTTTTTTAAAAGAACTGTAAAACTGACTTTTCGGTTTTAGAATATTTCTAAATTTATATCACATACATCCTAATTTTTTTCTTCCTTTATTTTAGCAGCTATTTTATTACCTTTATTTAAAAAGAACGGAATGCAAATGTATCTTTGTTTTCTAATGACATTTCGTCTTTAGAATGCCTCTGGAAAGATACTGTCTTGAACGAATAACGCCGCGAAAAAGCAGCAGCTTGCTCAAGATGTATTCTCGGCGATTGAAAGGATTATCCAAGGTTAGTAGACAAACAAAGATAGGCTCTTCGCACATGGACCTTAATATGAGGTCCATATCTTAGCAATGCTGACATCACTTACTTACAGAAGTTAGAGAAACGAAGACATAAACTGAGTAGGGAAAAAGTTGCTTTTGAGCAGACTAGGTGATTTAATATGACACAATTAAATAATCTAATTTAATTCCCAGAGAAACGTCATGAGAAAATCCCAGAATTCCCATCGTCCATGCATACAACTTCTATTTTTTAAAATCAGAAAGTACGAAAATATGAAATTTACGTTAAAAGACCATATTCTTGCTTGCCTTGAAATTGTAAACCAGCTAGCAGAAATACTGTACTTGAATTACAGAAATACTTTCAAAATTCTCCGAAAGGCAATTTACCGCACTTTCGTTATTTGTGCTTTTTTTTCTAATAATATGAAAATTAATCATTGAAGAGAAACATGAAAATAAATCATTAAAAGGAATAAAATACATCAAACCTTTGTTTTCTTTCTTCACCTTTAATTTACGTCTAAACTGGTTGATTGGTTTGTTGGTTCTTGCAATTCAAAAATAGAACATGGTTATAACACAGTAGTTTAAACTGGCGGAGGATATAAACATTTCTGTCATAAATTCTTTAAAAATTTGAACACGAAGTAAAAGCACCGTACTAATTTATTAAAAACGCAGTCACAATTAAAAAAAATTAAACAAGATCACAGCAAAATCTGCATACAAAATGAAAAATAATGGGAGTGTATAAATGCATTTCAGATAATAATACATTTAAATACTCATTAAAAAACATACACTCCATTATCTTTCACAAATCTGAGCATGTTAAAATAGAGTTTCCCCAAATAAACCAATTAAAAATCGCCGAGTTTAAAGACTCCTAAAAATGAAAGATATTTAAAGAAGGACTTTCAATCTAATGTTTATCTCATAACTCGAGGTTTTGCAGAAGCACTTGTGCCGCAAGAACCCATAGGCTAGTTTTCTTCTTTCGTTCAAAACCATTGGAGGAGAGACGGCATTTAAGTAATTAGTAATTCATTTAAACAGGAAAATGCTTTTTATTAATTTAACGGCGTTCAGTTTGACTTATTTTAAACTTGATTTTCGGCGAAAAAAATTCATTTTTAGCTATGGGGTGAATAAACTTTTTAATCCATTATTTCCCCTCAAAAATTAAAAAAGCACATTTCCTCACGATTCGTTCAAAATGGCCAAATATTTTTAGACTAGTGGCTCTCAACAACTTTTTCTGTAAATGGCAACTTTTCATTTAATAATTTAATTATTGTCGTCATATCAGAAGCTCTCTTATGAAATCAATGCCTCCTATGATTATTTAAATTAGCATAATGAATTTATTTGTGCGACCAATACACGCATTACAGGCAATCATAGATTATTATATGTATGGAGAATATTTATACATTTTTAGAGTGTATTTCCCCCACCATGATAAATGTTTCAGAAAAAAATATTCGTTTTTTATACGTTTTATCAGATTTTCCTTAGTCTGAATTTTTCTAATATAAAAGGCTATTTCTTACTGACAGTGAGATATTTCCCTCCAGCCTTCCACAACTTTCCATACTCTATTCGGTGACTTAAATTTGCACTTAAAAACACGGTTTATATCCTTATAGGGGCACTAAAGTTCATTTATGAAATAGTAGCAAAATTTAGAAGTCTTTGAACAAAAGATATACAGGGTGTATCAGTACAGTCGTAGCAAATTTTCAGGAGAGATAGAGTACACCTAGACGATGGGAAATCACATAGCAATGCATCGTCGGAAATGCTTTCCTGGTGCGGTAGTGACAACACAAAAGTCGAGAAAGAAAGGACACGAACGGGGTGAGAAAACATGCTTATTATTCAGAGTAAACAAAAACAAAGAAAAAACAACAGAAAGAGACAATGATCATCATCAAAGAAAGTGTTCGAAATTACGACCCGGATCAGGATGCAGGGACCGTGCGCCATGCATCTTTCATGCGATCTTCCATTGTGTTGTAGATCTACCATGCGACAGAGAAGTAAGTTCTGCATCATTGTCCGGGGTCGTAATTTCGAACACTTTCTTTAATGACGATCGTTGTTTGTTTTTGTTCTTATTTATAGCTTTTGGCTGCACTAAACACAATAAAACATGTTTTGTCTCACTCTTTGTGTCCTTCCTTTTTGCGTTTTGTGTCGTCACTACCGAGCCAGGAAAGCGTTTCCGACCATGCATTGCTATGGGATTTCCCATCGTCTAGGTGTATTATATCTCTCCTGAAAGTTTGTCATCGCTGTACTGATAGATCCTGTAGATTTGCTACTTATGTCATTTATTATTTTTGCAAAATGGTTAGCAATATATTTATTGTCTGAATGGCAGCTTTATTGTAGTAACGTTGTTTTCATTGAGAGCTTCAAGAATTAAGATACAATTCTTTAAATACATGAAAAAAACTTAATTTCAATGGCACAAATAACTGATTTTAACATTTTTCTCAACTTTGATTTCCTGTTGTGGGAGAAACCAAGAAGGATCACAAATAAGATAATAAAATCTTTTTGAAATTTTCTTTGGACTCTTAAATAAAATTTCTATATATTTTCCCTCCATTTTTTACAGTAATTCAATCATGTTTTATTACAATAAAAAATCACAAGAAATTTCCTTTTGTTTTCGGCTAAATGATTTTGATAAAGATTTGTAGTAAAGAATTTTCGATTCTGCAGTCTGTTAAATGCTAAAGCAAAAGTTGATAAACATCTTGCTTTTTAGCTTCTTCTGAGACTAAAATGTTTGTTTATTACTTTGCTTACTCTTTCTCTGGGATATTTAAAAACTGAGTAATTGTTTATCGAGTGAATAAATTTTCTTTTGAGACCAGAAACTTTGCATTTATTTATTTGTTCAAATGAATATGAAAAAACACACAAGGGCTACTTGCCTAAAGGGAATGAGGAATTCATAAAGTATTTTCTAAAAGAAACTTACCCATATTTACATTACACATGGGAAGGGGGTGGAGAATCACAAAGACATTGATACACCCAGCTCTTTCCTCAGGTCTCCCAACCGGGTCACTATAAGCTTTCAGATTACGTAGATAAAAAGTATGCACCTTCTTCGGATATTTCTTTGCTGTTATCCTCTATGTAACTGTAATTCTTGGCGGTTCTTTTCTTCATTGTGAATAATGGCATTTATTTTATACTACTATATTTAATACTTATAATGTTAATTTTATGATTTTAACCGAATTGGGTAATTACGGAATAAGAATATTGCTTTTTCTAAAGAAAAAAAAAGACTAATTTTTTTATCAAAAATTCGTTTGTATGTATTTTTAAAGCAGACGTAATGTAATAAAATTAGATGATTGAATTCTGCCAAATGATGTTTCGATAATAATAATGTTTTCGTGTACTAAATAATCTTTTCGAATGTTTTACATATTTTCATTTTTATTTTACTTTTACCACCAAAATCTCCTTAAAAGTGTATAAAATGCCTGTGTTTGTTACACTATGTTTAGATTTTTGTATATATCTACTAAAAATACTAAATATATTATAAAAACGATGAAATGAATCTAAATTAAAATGTATGTAACGTAAGTAACACTACATGTCAGACAAACATGGCTCATTAAAATGTATCTGTGGCTTCTCAATACATTATTTTATTACATCTTCTTCAATAATTTCATGTGGTCATCTAAAAATTATATGATAATCACTTGAGAAACTCTGATTTAGATCATTCTTATTGCTTCTTATATCTACCTAATCCATATTCAATTTGTATTTATCTGCTTTTAAAATTTAGCCTTTGTCCTGCATTTTCATGCAGACTATACTGAAATAATTGTATGCTGAAATCTGAACATCAGCTTTGAGACAGCGGATGAGTTTGGAGCAAAATTTGGGCTCCTTGAATTTTCTCGACGGCATTCCACTTTGAACTTTGTTTGTAAGTTTAAAGAAATTTATTACATTTCATACTTACAGGAACATTGTATTTGAAACATTGTATTTCCTATGTTCTACTGATATCAGTTTCACAAACACTTAAATACGTAAAATTTGAGTCTCTAAAGAAATATCAAACAGTGATTTGATTATTTAATTAATACGAAAAATTTGGCATAATGTTTGATTAACTATGAAAAAGGGTTGTCTTCATAAGGAACGTTACCAGGAAAATATCTAGTTTGCGTTGCAAGACTAATGAACCACAGTAATTTATTACATCAGTTAGAATATAGGTACTCTTTTCGTTAAGTATGCCAAACACCAAAACCCCCTTCTTATTTCAAAGTAAGAATATTTACCTGTGCCAGGTATAGCGAGATGCTTAAGCTAGGTAATATGAAGAATGTTATGTTTCATGCTATTTTTAGCTATGAATGTTTTTCGGACTTTCCATTATTTACCAAAATATCTTATTTCTGGACGTTATTTTCTCGTGGTATAATATGTCTAGAACCCCTTTTTACTGGTAAAAATTGCGAGAGAAAAGAAATACAATTGAAGTAAAAGTAAATCTCATCCGTCTAAACACCAAAAAGTGCAATACCCGTTTCTTTCGGAAGTGAAATGATTCCTAAAGAGCTGTTACTTGATCATGTGCCCATTGATCATGTAAAAAAGCCTTTAAATTCATCGGAAATAGAACGAAGAGACAGGAAAGATGAAACTGATGAACGATCGTCATTTGTCATTTTCACCAAAAATAATCGAATTTTTGTATCATTCTTTAGAGTTTTTTTCCCTCCTTGTGAAGAAAATTATCCATCCGACCTTCTTAGAAAATAAATCAAAAATTGTTTCAGATGTGAAAGAGCACGAACCAGATACCGAATAAAGGAAAAAGTAAATTAATCGCAGAATTACTCCAACCGTGATGGGAAAAGGAAGAAAATGTGTTGGGCTGAAAATATGACGCGACGGTTTTATATGCAGACAAAATAATTAACTGCAAAGATTTGTCTTCTGTCTTTTTTTTTTAAGTTGCTGAAAAATGGACTTTTCGAACAGTTTTTTTTTCTCCTATGAGCGAGTGGAGTTCTACAAATGATTAAGCACGCTGTTTGTTCCGGAAAGTTCCTAATATTGTAAAAAGGAGATGCATAATAAAAAACTACACACGCACCAAATGACGAATAAAAGTTTTCTCAGGCGGAAAATAAAATCTCAGCCCCTTTAAGAAATTTATTCAGGTTTACGTAATTAAATTTACTGAACGATCATTTGAATAATTGAGAAACAAGCTCGATAATACTTTTTAAACTGCCAGGAATAATGCTTTCTTATCTGACGACTATCTAGAACTTGGAAACTAAATCTAATTCTTTCCTGTAGGTAAAAGGAGTTACTTTTAAAGAGTGACGACATACAATTATCTTCCAGCATTAATTTTTATCGTGAATTATATTATTTTATGTACTTTATTCCATCATTATCCACTTTATATGTTTCAATAAAATATATTTCAAAATGTGTGAGAAGGTACTGGATTATCTCCCATAGCCGAATCTATAAAAATTTTGAGATCGAAGAAATACAATGTATTAATTTCTCCTAAAGGCATTCCTTAACATTTTAAAATATTGTTTTGTATGAAATGTTATCTTAAATTAGTATTAATTCCACTGTTCGAGCAATCAGTTTTTTAAAAAGAAATTATCGTGACGAAATCTTGAGGTAATTTTACCACCTATAGTCTGTGATGAATACTCTAAGTTTTTGGCATGAGGTGAATGAATTAGGTTAAAATAATGGGTGGATAACACGAACCCTAAAATTGCTCAAGATTTTAGTGGTTTCGAGATGAGCATCTAGTTTTTCTCTCAACAACGAATAGAAAATTCGTCAACTTTCTCAATAATTTTTTGAAAGTTAGATAGAGCTGACCAATGCTTTAAACTTGTATCTCAAGGAAGAAGCTTGTCATCTTCCTTTAAATACAATTTGTTAGTTCTTCATCAGCGATGGAGAACTAACAAATTGGATTCCTCTTTTGGGTCTAAAACTGGAAACAAATATAGCTAAAATTGTAAACGCGTAAGACTCTGATTTGAGAACAATAAGGTAAAAAGGGAATATATAAAGTTTTTTTATTATTTTGTCCTCGAACTGCTGTTAATGATCATTGAACAGAAAAATTATACACTTTTTAATAAACTGCAAGCATTATTTCATGTAACCTATATAGAAATACGTTACATATTGTATTATTGTACTACAATAACATATATATTAGCATAGTAAACAATTGTTTTTCTAAAGTCAAATAATTTTATCTGGCGCTACATTATCGTAAAGATGAAACTATTTCTTCTCAAGATGCACTTCTTATAAATTTTAATTTTATTTGAATGTAAGGAAAATCATCCAAACATGATCCTGACAAGCTGCGTCTTATCTTGAAAATGGTGCTTTCTAAAATTTTAAATTTTAACTTAAATTTGTGAACTTTAATTCAGAATTCGAGGCTGACTTGTCCCGACGCATTATTTTACGCTCCAAGATGGAGCGAAATAAATGCGTTTTGAGTAGAGTTGCGGTTTCAAATCTTCTTTTGACTCCTGCACGAAGTGATTACATTCATTTTGACTCAAAGACAAATATTTCGCTGCATAATATCACCATTACTTGGCAGCATGTACATTTATGGACAACTGTTTTCAAGAGTGAAGCCCATTAAGTGTAAAATTAGAATCAGAATATCGGGTGAACACATTGAGAACTCCTTGAGAATTGCAACCCCTTCAATCGAATCAGATACTGATACATTAATTTCTCAAATTCGAAGCCTAATGCCACATTAATTTTACGGTTTCTTGTTATCTTTATAATTATAAATGAAATCTATAATGAAATGCTATGTATAAAACCCCAAATACAATGGTCAAAATAATTCTGTGGTGCTAGCATTGTATTAGAAAATCATAAATTAATAAAATTTTAATTACTTAAGTATATGTTTACTTTGGGGAGGGCTCATCCGCCGTCTTTAGTGCCGTAGCTACTCGCTAGATGAATAAAATGAGTCACTCATTCGCTTAAAATTTTCTATGTACGTGCTTTGTTACTTATAGCATACACCGAGGAAATTTGAAGTAACGATGTCAAACCTGTACATTTCTCTCCATCGAGAGGAACTTGAAAAATTTCTTTCAGTATTCAAACCTGAGCAAACACGAAAATTTTCACTGACACATATAATAATTATCTGATTTATTTATTTTGACGGTTGCCACTGCTGTTAGAAATAATTTGTATGGCCCTAAATATCTCGTCTTCTCCCAGTGTGGATCAAGGAAGCTAAAAGGTTGGACACCTCTGTTGTAAAGTATTATTTGAAAAGATGTTTTGACAAGAATTTCGCTATGCACCCGTGTCTAATAATAACTATTTAATACCAACTGTGTCTAATAGTAACTGTCTCTGTTTCATAACACTTAAATCTGGAGTGATTTGACATTTTTCAGAAAATTTGTATTAACGCTAATATGAGAGATTTTTCACTATTCTGGAATGACTGTCCTCTTTTCACAATCACCGTCTTTTTGTTTAACCATCCGACGCCACTTCGCTTATTCGTCCATGTGTTGCCTTGATCCAAGCGCAAATATCCAGCATCGAATTATCCACCACCCTGGTTCTGCATAAAGCAACTTTATGAATTCTAACTTTCACAAAATACGCGATGTTTCTCTATAGTTCTCCTATATTTTGATACTTGTTATAAAATTCAGCCTGTAATTGTGCTCCCTCTTTCTTATTGGTGAAAATGTCTTAATCTGCGCTGCTTTCAACTCGCAGAAATTATTCGTTGCCACAATGACTATAGCTAAGATACTTTTACCAACATTTACGTCAATGAGTATCTGCCTACCGCCTATACTGGTACCACTGCATTCTGCTATTCTGTTATCAGATACAAGTTGAAGTGATTCTCTAATGCTTCCAAAAACTCTTGAGATTTTTCTACCAGAATCAGCCGTTCCTTTCACTGATACTCTCATATAATCTAAGAAAACTCTGAACCCTTCCCAAGGGTTTCTAGCCGTGGTATCTGGTTGAAATCGAACTGGGCTAATCTAAATTTACCAAACCAACTCACAAGTTCATTTTGCATCATAATACAGCGTTACAATACTCTTTTGTACTTGGGTGACACCATAAAACTAAACTAAATTTTATTTAGTCTAAAGCAATAGTCTGATTTTCTAGCCGATCAAGCGAATTTCGTTCCGGATTTAACTATCAATATCATAACCCTAAATGCCCACAAAAGAAAAAAACGACTGGAAATGTATAAAAATTTATTGGTTAATTCAACTTGAATTAATTAAACTGACTTTGATTTCCGATTCTGGGATTCGACCCTTGGAGGTACAGCTGGTAAGACGTGTTTTCGCTGAGCTCCTGCTCGTTTCTACTGGATGAGCCATCTGCTTTGTTACTGTGTTTTTTCCACGTTCTCGGATTACTGTGGTGAACTTTGCTTGCTCTTATGTGAAATGATCGGCATAGTGTTTACTATTCCTACTCTTGTGGATTATTTAAACTGTGATTGTGTTAGCGTTGTTATATTTTTAACGGGTTTTTTCGCCCAATTACTTGGATATGGAGGGGCTCCGTAGCCCCGTGCCAGGCTTAAATGATGAAATTCATCGTTTCGCGGACAGATTCTTAGGAAATAATTGGATTGGACTGATAAATGCGGAATCACTCTCGCTTGAGGATTATTTACGTCTGTTACAAATTATTGAAAAACTCAAGTCAAGAATTCATGGAATTGGAATGGACATGGAGGACTGAATAACAGAATTTTCTACTGAACAGGAAAAGAATGTGTTAAAAACCAAGTTCATTAAAGAAAAATGCTTTGCGGAAGGACTGCTACAGATATTCAAAGGTAAGTGCGACTCTTTTGGTGCTCTCAATCCTGATAGTATAAATATGGATATAACTGATTTTACTAAAAAAATTATGGCTAACATCTTAACAAATGTTAAGAATAGTATTGCTAAGTGTGATAATGAATGTAGTTCAGAAACTGTTAAAATTGTTAATGCTGAAAAAATTGCCGATAATTTGCCTAAGCCTAAACGGCCGTCGAAGAAAAATAAAAGATCAGTTACTGAAATGACCGATGCTGAGGTCTTTATTCAGCCGAGAAACCTGGCTAGGCCTGCTAAACTGATTAAATGCAATGTTGACATCTCCGTTAATAATAAATTTGATAGCTTAATGGATAGTGCATTTGAGAGTACTAAAGTTGATATGCAAGCTGATTTGGAGGTTCTTTAAGTTGAGATACTCGAGAATTAAACCTATAATGGTTAAACCGGCTACTAAATTCTCAGATTTTGTTAAAATGCTTAAGTCTGACACTAAATTAGAATTTGCTGTAAAAATTAATGGTGAATTTTTGAAAGTTTTCCTAAGTCAGAAGCTGATCATCGGCAAATCATTAGGTATCTTGAAGAGAAACAAATAGATCATTACTTAATTGTCAATAATGTTGAACGTCCTATCAAGGTTGTCTTTAGAGGTTTACCTATCGACTGCCCTTAGGATGAAATTATGGAGGAACTGGCAGCCCTTAGATACAAGGTGCATAAGGTATCACAGATGCACAGGTTTAAGACGAAGGTCCCCATGCCTTTATTCCAGGTTCAACTTGAAAACAAACCAGGGGTTGAAGAAATATATGACTTAACCTACTTAATGTGCTTTTATGTAAATGTAACTGCCTATAATGCCACTGGAAGTGTTGTGCAGCGTTACAACTGCCAGCACTTCCACCACTCTTCGGAAAACTGCAAGTTAAAACCCTACTGTGTTAAATGCGCGGAGTCACATAAATCTGAAAATTGTAAAGCCAAAAGAAATGATGAAGTAATGTGTTGTAATTGCAATATGCCAGGGCACACCGCGAATTATCGTGGGTGCCCTAATTTTCCCACTGCTAGATCTGTAAAAAATATGTCAGATAAAGATAATGTAAACAAACCTAATGTAGCTGCCAATACTTTTGATAAAGGCAATGTAAAACCTGGTGTTAGCTACGCAAATGTTGCTGCAGGCGCACCTCAAGCTAGTAAGGTTAAAAACTATGATTATGTTAATGTTGATAATAGTGAAGTAACTAGCAATAACAGAAGTAAGGACTTAGGTCCAAACATGTTTATGGATATATTTAAGTTCATTAAAGAGTTAATAGATATATTTAAAGGCTTCTCGATTACAAATATCCTTCGAAAAATTACGGAGAGGATGCCTGAGCTACAAGCTGCAGATCAGACAATTGATAAAATATTTATTATTTTTGATATTTTCGAAAGCATATTTTGTTCTAAAAATGTTGTATAATGTGTATTATTGCAAATAACGTTGTAAACATAATTATATAGAACGCAAATGGTCTGGCTCGTAAGCTTAATGAGCTGCGAGACTTCATAAATGAGTACAGTCCTGACTTATTTTCCTACAAGAACACCGTCTTGGCCCTTCTATACCAATGTTTATTGCTAATTACCGTGTCTCTAGGTCCCACAGAGCTATTAATGTGAACAGATATAGAGGAGGTGGTACTGCTTTCTTGGCTAAACGCTGCATTCCCTACCATCAAGTAACAATTCCGCAACTTTCCGCCATAGAGGCCACAGCTATTTCCATCACAACGGATACTGGCACAACATACATTTTTGTCTCCACCTACATACTTCGATCAAAAACCCATGCAGTTGTTGAGTCTGATCTCAATGCATTACTCACACTTGGCACGCATATTATTATAGGTGGAGATCTCAACGCGAGACATAGAGTTTGGAACTGTTACAATTCTAACACCATTGCCAATGTGATATTTATTTTAGCCCGTAGGGCCATGTTTCAAATAGCAGCTCCAAAAACCCCAACACGGTATGCTGCTGGTTCCTCGTAAATCATTGACTTTTTCTCCTAAGAAACACCAGTGCTCCACTGGATGTTTCCGTGATGGACGAATTGTCATTTGATCATAATCCGGTTAGATTGATTTTTGATATCAGAAACTATACTACAGCAGAAAAGAGAGCCTTTAAAACAGACTGGCAGATATTTGCCAAAGCTCTCAACAACATCCAGTACACTCTTCTAACAATACACACCAGGAATGACATAGATAGTTTGATCGAGGAGTTCACTCGTAAGATTCAAAATGCTCATGACTTTGCTAAAAAGGAAGTTAAGCCATCAAAACTGGTGAGATCGAAGGAGTTAGCTTAATTTATTAAAAGACGAAATGCTGCCAGGAGGCAAGTTCAAAGAACCAGATCCCGTGAGGACAAAACTATGTTTAAGAGGCTCTGTGATGCAGTGAAGTCTCATACTAATTATTATGCACAAACCCACTGGGCCAACTACCTCGAGTTCCTCTCCACGGAGGACAACTCTATTTGAAAAGCGATCAAGAGGTACAAAAAATGCCACAATCCCATTCCGCCCTTAAAGGCCCTCACATGATCCACTACACTGAGGCTGAGAAGGCAGAACTTTTAGCACAGCATCTGGAATCTCAGTTTCGCACAAAAAACATTCACGACACCAGTACAGAACAGTTCATTGCTGATTTTCATAACAATTACACACCAAACCCAAGCACTGACAACACGACTTCAGTCCTGCCGTCGGAAGTCTATGATTACACCAAGAAATTAAAGAACAGTAAGAGCCCAGGATATGACCAGATTACTAATCCGATGATCAAAAGTTCCCAGTGAAAACACTGGTGTACTTTACAAAGATTGTTAATTTGGTCCTAAAGTGGCCGCACTTTCCTGAATGCTGGAAACTAGCCAAGATCATGCCTATTCCAAAGCCACAAAAAGCTGCTAATCTGCCAGAGTCCTATAGACCCATAAGTCTTCTGTCTTCTTTGAGTAAAATAGTCGAAGCAGTCCTGTTCTTGAGAATAAACCAACATCTGGATCAACACGGAATCATCATCCCATATCAATTTGGATTCAGACGTAAACACTCGACCGTAAATCAGTTATATAAAGTTGTAGAATTTATCAGCGTAGGGCTGCAGAACAAGAACGTCACTGGGGGACTTTTTCTGGATATTGCCAAGGCTTTCGATCGTGTATGGCTGGATGCACTCATAAAAAAACTACACAACCTGGGCTTCCCAGATTACATCACTAACATAATTAAATCCTACCTAACCGGTAGACACTTTGTCGTTCATGTCTCAATACACTTTCCACGCAAAGACCTATCCTTGCTGGGGTCCCACAAGGGTCTCTTTTAGAGCCTACGTTATTTAATATATACGTGAACAACATCCCAGTTACACCCAACACTACACTCGCAATGTATGCTGACGACACTGACATCCTCACGCAAAGTGCATTTGTTAACCCAGCAATACAACGGTTACAAGATTACCTTAACACTTTTAAGACTTGGCTGGTAAAATGGAAGATTAAGGTAAACGTCGATGAAACATAGGCAATTATGTTTACCACCAAAATAAGTTCAACCGAAATTTGCAATTTTATGGAAACAATATCCTATGGGCCAAGCAAGTCCTATATTTAGGGGTGATCCTCAATAAAACTTTCGCATGGAACCCTCACACTACAGCTATATTAAGAAAGTTTCGAGTTAGTAAAATTACACTTCGACCTTTAATTGCTCGAAACAGTGTACTTTCTATAGATAACAAGTTGCTTATTTATAAGACCGTTTCGCGTCCCATATTGTGTTATGCCTGCCCTGTATGGGCATATTCATGCAAATCTTATCGAAAAAAGTTACAGCAGGCCCAGAATCTGGTGCTCAGACAGATTTCGAATGCACCATTGTACATAAGAAATCACAAAATACATACAGAGTTAGGGATTGAAGAATTAAAATACTTTTATTGCCGACTTGCCCGGAAATTTTATGAAAACTTGAATACCATTGATAACTCTGTAATCAGGTATATGACTATGACATTAATGAGCCATACAATAGTAAAAGACCTATGGCTATCTTAACTAGTTATATGACCTAATATTGTAATGTCTCTCTCATTTGAATTGTATATAATGTTATTTATTTAGATTTATCAATTTACTTTTTCTTAATGTGGCACCAATTGAACTCGCACTTGCACCTTGTCCGTAGTGTAATTTCTCTTGTATTATCATGCCTTGTTCCCATCAGGTCCTTCACCAGCTCACCAGCCCCTTTTTAATCTTTCCCAGGTCGCTTTCAGGGTCTATAAATTTCTTGATATCTGTTTACTCACACCATTGGTCTTAATAGCTAATTTATATTCAATCAGATATTACCTTATGTTGCGATAATAGTTGTAATACATATATATTTAAAAAATAAAAAAATAGTTAATATTATGCTAGGTTATTTCCCTGTCTGATTCGAAGTACGTATTTTGTTTAACTTGGGGTAGGGTCTATAACCCAGGCACCCTGGTGTTGCACCAATACACTCGTGTTGGATATCCGATTCTGGCGCGAATAAAAGACAATAACGAATTTAATTATTTACGATTCACAAATTAAAGTTATATCCTAGCACCTAGCTCGACTAATTTCATGAACTACTGTTTTAGTGTTCAAAGATAAAGCGAAACTCATTAACTGGTAGAAATGCTCTTTAACGGGCGCTCACATCGGACACAAAGACAGGCATCTCACAACTTATGTCACCAATTCTCTCTGTCTTTCTCAAACTTAAATTCTTACTCCTTTTAAAAATTAATCTTAATTGCATATTCTAGTGGAATGGACAAATGCGTAGTATATATTTTCACATAAGCCATCCAGACGGTATAGTGATTAGGGGAGTTGGCTACGATACCAAAGGGCCCGAGTTCGAATCCCAGAGAAAACATGGCTGTAGTTGCCCTGCCCTTCATAGGAGACAAAGGCGGCCCACCCATTAGGTGCCTCCGTAGTAAAGTGGCCACCACTTCTTGCCTTAGTAGTGGCCAAGCCGAAGTCAGCTGAGGACCCGCCTTTGAAAAAAAAAAAAAAAAGAAAAAGAAAAGATTTTCACATAAGCAAAAATGTGTTAGTTTAAATAAAACTTCCAGACAAACCAATCATTTGCAGTGAAACAGTTAAATGTTGGTTGGTTATAAAGTTAATGGGAGGAGAAAATCAAAAATAGAGCGAATGAAATAAGTTTCGTGGTCCTTAGGTACGTTAATTACCACATTGTAAATAGCGGAAAGGAGCTGCATGATTTCGGTGTTCGCCGAAAGCAGCTGACAAAATCTTCACGGACGGAAGCGCCGCGGAGAAAACAACGCAAGACATCGTCGTACAAAACATCTCGAGAGAAAAGAAAGCAGAACGGAAACATCACAGTTTTAAAATACTGTAGTATAAAACACTGTCGTCGAAAATAAAGCGATTGAAAAAATATCGAGGTTTTAAAACATCGTTGTAGAAAATATCATCGTAAAATAAATCAGCTACAAATAATCTCTTGACGATAGTATCGCAGGCATGTGGTTTTCAGGCTTTAAAAGTAGTAAATATATATCTCCATAATAGTTTCTGAGTGCAAGAAGAAATAACTTCTATATTTCATATATTTGAATTAATTAATAATTTTTTGCTAAAAATGCAAGAAGAAAATTTAGACATTCAAAGACTGAAAATTAATAGAAAAATAATGCTACGCATAACAGTTAATAGAATTTTAAACTTGTGTAGTTAACTATAAAAGTTATTATTTAATTCATATTTTATAAAGTTGTAATGGTAGTTTTTCATAAAAAATATTGTCTAAAAACAATTACAAAAGGAACATGAGTAACTAAAGAGGATTAGCTGTATTAAAACTGCTGAATTCATTAGTTTATTTTCAGTTTCTGATTGCTCAATATTTCCTTCTTGCTTTTATTAGTAAAAAATTATAAGGATTCAAAAATATGAAATATGGAGATAAAAGTATTCCTCATTCTTTCTTGCACTCGCAAATCATTAGGCGAATATACATTTATAGCTTTTAAAGCCTGAAAAACACATGTCTGCAATATTATCGTCATGTGATGATTTGCAGATGCTTTATCTTTTACGATAGTATTTTCTACGACACTGTTTTAAAACCGCGATGTTTTGGAACCGCTTTATTTTTTACGGCAATACTTTTTACCACGATGTTTTAGAATTCTTTGCTTTCTTTCTCTCACAATGTTTTATATGACGATATTTTCGCCTTGCGTTGTTTTTCCTGTGATATTTTCCCCTGTAACCATGATGTTATAAGGAGTACCCAACAAAATAAGAATCAGACTATGATTTATTTCTTGGCCTTAAGCACCCACACATAATTCACAACAGAAGCTAGTCGAAGCGGAAAATGACCTACGAAAAAACCAAAATTCAGATTCCAGACAAATTAATTCCACCTTAAGTTAATCTTGGCTTAACTGCTACTAACATCACGTACAGCAATCCGTTTTTGAAGGCAGAGACAAATGATTAAGTAAAAGGCTAAATGAAAATTTCAATGAAGCCCTAAATCGTTTAACTTTACATACTTTTACTTTCAAAATAATATTCTATCTTTGTATTTTATGATTTCTTTCTTACTTATTCTGGTAGCTGTAGCTTCTTTCAGCAGAATTTTATAATTACTATTTACCATACCATGATATCCAAAATATGTTTCATATCGATGAGTTTCGGAAAAGTTATGATTCCAACACAAGTTGAAACATAAATTGGGATAATTTAAATTACCAGTTTATGTTGAATCCCTAATCAGCTATTTCACTCCCCATGCAATTAATCAAATTTCAAAGGATAGAGAGTAATATTTGTTTAACAATTATGGACTCTGGAGGATTTTGTTTGTCCTTGTCTAAACTGACAAAATGAATGGTGTGTTCATGATCCTGATGATCCCAAACGTATATAATAAAAGTTTTATGACTGTATCATATGTAGCAGTACTGCTTCCTTGCGTTTTATCTCGATTCTACTTTTCAAGAATTTTGGTGATGTCACTTTAACCCTCTCAGCCCTGATTTTTTAAGGCACGCGAACAAAGGCTATATTTATTAAAGGCGTTTTAAAATTCCCTTGCAATATATTAACGCGCTTGTATCTGAATTGCAGAAACCTGGATGTCGGGGTAATTACCGCTATCAGGTTTCACGTTAAACAGTCGAATGGGAAAATATATGCGAACAAACCACCAAATCAGACCTCTGATAGAGAGTAATAAAAAATCTCTACTACTGATATAACAGACCTCTACATACGAAGGCGGCAAACGCCACCAGAAGCGCCGAAACGGTTAAATTAGTTCTAATATGACATAGAATTATTTTGCGCTTAATTCAGCCATAATTGTTTTACGATATCATTAAAGCATATTTGACGTCAAAATGTCGGCTATTAAATGTATCAAGCGAGTGAAAATAAAAGTAGTGGAGGCATTAAAAACGAAAGAATGAAAACCTACTTAGAAATCTTAATTCTATATATTGGTTGACTCAACACACAGTCAAAATTATGTTGGAGTCAACAAATTTACGAGCAGTCCGACTTCACTTCTCAGTTAAGGGAAATTTATTTCCAAACGGAATTCTAAACAAGAATAATTCCAGTATTTTGTCTTAAGTATTTTTCCTTGTCTTTAATTTAGCTTAAATTGTCAATATTTATTTACCTTTTCACACTTTTATTATTTGTTTACTTTTATTCACAATTTTGTTCGTCTTTTATAATTTCGAAAATTAAATAGAATTTTCTTCAGCAGCAGGAGCGAAAATTACGTCAAAAGAAATATATAGCTTACTTTCACTTTCCCCCGACACTTGGTGTTCATTATTACTATTTTTAACCATTGAACTGTATAACCGTACTTGAACTGTATAATGCTTCATATTTATTAGCATAACAATAACGTAAAATAATTGTAGAATCATTATATTATATCGATGCAGGAACATCGAAAAATGTGCAATGCTTTTCCCGGGATTCGAACGCCTGACCTCATGATCACGCCTCGTACACTACGAAGGCATGCGGAGAAGAAAGAGAAAATACCTTATACAATTAAATTAAAATATTTAAAAAGAGAAGAAACTGCCTGTCTGACGCATTTAGGTAAACTGCAAGAATACATGCTCCATAAACGAATTGGTAAAATTAAAAGAGCTATTCTTCAAACTGCTCTTAGACTATAGAACAAATCTTCTGCCGCTAAATATTGAATCGCAACTTTTTTTTAAACCTTTTCCCACTTCTGACGAAGTGAAAACTTGAAGAATGTCGCAGTTGAGTGAGAAAATGACTACTATTACATAAGTTGGTATTTTCACACTGCTTTCCTACGCTTTTTAACATGGTTGCCCGAGCAGGGCCAGAAGGAGTCAGGGAAAATTCGTCCAACTGCAACGCAGTGAAACCTCAATGCTAAGTTTAACTTTGAATGAAGCAGACATTGGAAATTTGTTTAAAAGTTTAATTTACGTCCTCAAATAGCTGAAGGATATTTTGTATGCTGGTATTATTACTCAACAAAGTAACATCCTTCTCAGTCATTAAATTAACCAGCAGAAGTCTGCATCTTAACTTTATATACATGTAGACATACACAGTAACTTTACATATATGTATATATATATATATATATATATATATTATTATTATAGTTATA
>KK114189.1:592893-612556 GCA_000611955.2 Stegodyphus mimosarum | reverse complement strand
AATGAACGAAATCACATATCAGTAATTATTTATTTTACTTACAGCTTGAAAAAAACTTAGCCAAGAGAAAGCATTTTTATTTCAAATTTCAACTTACTAAAATTTTTAATGTTTCAAAAGACAGAAAAGTATTCATTTGTAATCATATAATGGCCTTAACAATGGCTGTTTTCATGCTTCCAGTGATCTCTTCTACGATTAATATTTTCACATCTGATGCTTCTGTAGGTTTGTCATGTATATAGTCTTCTAAACAAATTTATTTTCAGATAATGCCCGAAGAGATCCCTTTATAAAAAAACTTACTATATCCCATAATTCAACAGCTTTGTACGCATTTCCAATGACATTCAGATAACCTTCATGCGTAAAGAAAACCCATTGGATCTCTTGGCAACATTTCTTTTTGTTATTCGAACATCTATCTGGTTAAAAACGATGTAGTATCACCAGCGTATTGGTTTCTCATTTTAAAAGTTACGGAGAACTTAAAAGCAACTTCATTACGAGCAATGTTGCTGGAAACTTGGCAAAACATTTTATTTTGCTATCGCTTTAAACGATTTCTCATGTTCAAACGTGTTTAAATAAATTAGCTTTCAAGTAATTAAGAATTTAGCAACTAAAATTTCCTCCTGAGAAATTTCTTCTCAGTCCTTTTAAGCTAAAAAAGAATAGACAATAAAATTTTTTATCTAGCTAATATTTTTAAATAATCGATTTTTTCTGACAAATGTCATTCATGTTAAGTTGCTTTAGGTGAAGATTTGAATGATGATTTTTGGTACTTCTACAAAATACACTCACGTTTGTGAAAATTGCAACACCATGAAGGACTTACGCGAGTGAGCTGAAATTTTCAGGAAATGCAAAGTAGCACATGATATACAAATGATTAGAATTGCAAATCCGTAGCGCATGCGTATGCTGAGCAGCGCCCTCTGAACGGCTGATGGATCCGAATAAATAGACGGCTGTAGCGAGGCGTGTATGGTTATCGGTGGTTATCTGCTAGTGGTAAACGTTAACTCAATCTGTACTTATGCCTCGTCGACGAAAGAGAGCGAGATTTGAACAACTTACAGAGTTTGAACGAGGGAGAATCATCGGCCTTCGTGAAGCTGGATTGTCGTATCGTGCAGTAGCCTCTCGTGTGCAGCGTAACAGCAGCACAGTGATGCGCGTTTGGAAGCAGTGGACGGACGAGTGTCGGACAACTCGGAAATCCGGGAGTGGACCCCGAAATGTGACGTCAGCTCGCGATGATAGACACCTGGTCCGCATGGCGCGGACGGACCGTACAGCTTCCTCTAGACAATTGGCAGCACTGTGGTCAATAGCTACAGGTGTTTCATTGTGTGCTTCATCAATTCGTAGACGTCTGCTGCAGTGTGGACTGCGCGCACGGACTCCTTTATACAGGATCCCCCTAACGCACGACCATCGCCGCCTGCGGCTACAATGGGCCAATCAGCATAGAGACTGGCGTGCTGATTGGCAGCATGTCGTGTTTTCTGACGAATCCCGCTTTAATTTGTGGTACCATGATGGCCGCATTCGTGTCAGACGCTATGCCGGTGAACGCCACCTTCCGGAGTGCATTATCGAACGCCACAGTGGACGAACACCCGGAGTTATGGTCTGGGGCGCCATAGCATATCATAGACGATCTCAATTGCTACGAATTGTGGGCAATCTGAACAGCAACCGGTATATCCGTGAAGTTCTACAGCCCGAAGCTGTTCCCTTCCTTCAAAGCTTGCCAGGCGCTGTATTTCAACAGGACAATGCCCGCCCTCATACTGCTCGGATTGTTAAATCCTTCTTTGCAGCGCAGCAGGTACAGCTTCTTCCTTGGCCTGCGTGTTCCCCGGATATGTCGCCAATTGAACATGTGTGGGATGTCATTGGTCGGCGTCTTGCTCGTGATCCTCGTCCTGTTGCGTCTGCAGACGAACTTTGGGTACGCGTACAAACGATATGGAATGCTCTTCCTCAGTCAGACATTCAAACTTTGTTTGACTCCATGCCACGTCGTGTAGCAGCACTTATTGCGGCGCGTGGTGGCCACACAAAATACTGATTCTGATCTCTTGTTCTTGTTTGTTTGCTTTGAACATTTAATCATTTATTTGTACCACTACCACTCAACTGTGTATTAAATTGCATTCAATTATGACGATTCCTTCTTGCTGTTGCAATTTTCACAAACGTGAGTGTAGTTATTCGTGTAAAATATTCGCTTCCTTTTTCTTCCTGTAAGAATTTTTGTGCAACACTCTATTACCTTTTTTGCAATGTTTTATCTAAGCAAGTTCTTGATCTTCCTCTACTCATGCATTGGAAGAATCAACAACAGAAGAACATAGCAATTATATCGTCTTCGAGTGCAGGGTTAAAATTAATATTTTCAAGTAGCCTAAATTTCAACTGTACAATATATTCCTCAAGGTGACATTTGCACAATAGTCCTTAAAGTTGAAATTTTACGGAATATTCATGTGTTTTGCTAGCTTTTAAACAGAAGCTTCTCGTTTTTCTTCACGCTTACCACGGCTGAGCATTAAAATCAATGAGCATTGATAATTAGATAAAAATTTAAATCCCGGCAAACAGGCTGGCTGTATCAGAGTTTTCTTGAGTTTTCCAATGTGCAACTTGAATATGAGCCAGTTTCCCTAAAAACGTCCTCCACGACGGTACCCTTTAAGTAAATACCTCTGGTGTGTTTGCTTCAAGCCAGATAATCCAATTCCTTCCGTTCACGTACTTCAACTAATATTCGAAAAATGACTCATGATACTTCCTAATCGTCAGGAAATTCTTCATCAGATTTTTTTCAGTGATAAAACTTGCATTGTGAAAACTCTTCAAATGGTCAGCGTGGAAATGTAAGCCCATGTGGCAAATAATTTGCATATTTGGTAATAATGGCATGTGGTAAATAATTTGCATTCTGGCTGGAAAACGGATGGGAAAAATTTTAGTGTCATTAGGTTATTTCGAAGCAGGAGACATGAAAAATGAGCAATACCCTTTGACAAAATAAAATGTTCCCTTTTCATACTTCTTGAACACCTCGCATCATCACGAAACGTGTCACGTTCTTAGGTTATAAGGTATTTTTCAAGCGTGACTTTCAAGCATGCCTTCTTGGTGTAACGGTTAGCACACTCGGTGCGTATTCGAGAGGTCCAGGTTCAAGTCCCGGCAAGGGCACTGCTCATTTTTCTTGTCTCCTGCTTTAAAAATAACCTAATGACTTTATAGTGGCGCCCGAACTAAAAGGCGGTGGATGATGATTCTTCACCACCAGGATTTGGCAATTGGGTCCACTAATCCACAATCGCCTTTTAAAAGAGGGAGTATATAAGGAATTTTCTCCCTCCTTTCATCATGCCTTCGTAGTGTAACGGTTAGCACACTCGACGCGTATTCGAGAGGTGCATGTTCGAGTCCTGGAGAGGGCATTTCTAATTTTTCACGTCTTCCGTATCAAAATAAACTAATGACTCTACAAGGTACCCAAAGAAGCGTACTTTTCTAACTTGAAGGTGATCTTGCGGAACGGCATTAATTATTGGTACCTGTCAACTTCAAGCATATTTCTGATAGCAGCGATGCCCTTCGTAATAAACAAGGCTGGAAGTACTCGGTATAAAATTCCTTACCTAAAATTTTTGCTACCTCCTGCATATGGTAACATAATGAACATAATCGTCTTTAAGCACAGGAACTTTTCCATTAAACAATGATTAACACTTTAACTATGTACAAATGTATAGCAGAAATTTGGCCGGTATTCCGTTTTTGGCTCGATGAAATTGCAAACATTTCTCACTTAGAAACAACTTAGAAAGAAGTATGGAGATGAAAGAAGGACCTAATCTAGAGGTCCTCCTGCTGGTTATATTGTAGGTTAGATCATACTTTAACATGCCTAAACTCCTCAAAATGTGAGACCAGCAGTTGCGTCCTATTGCAAAACTTTTCTATTGACTTTCGTAGTTACAACTTAATTTAAAATAAATAAATAAAATATATATGATGTTCCGGAGAGTATCTAAATTGTAAATTAATTAAAGAGGTTTAAAGTTAGTTGTATCTCCCTATGTTGGTCGTTATAGTAACAGTATGTAAAAACCTAAGCTATTATTTTATGCAAAGGTAATCGTAAACTGAAGGGATATTTTAACATAACTTTCCTACCTCAATTTCAATTTCGTTGTAGAGACTACTGTTTCATCACACTTGTTTTCACTCTTTTCGGATGACTGTGTGTAGTTGAAAAGCAAAGAAATACCACTGGTTCTGATTTTCAAATTACTGTGTTAGTTTTCATCCTATGAATTGTTTTTATTTTATTAGAAACAGTACTACATCTTTTATCGACTTCGCTTGACTCTCATTAAAATCATCTGACTTTTATAATCAGGGCAGAAGATAGAATAGGAAATCATATGAAAATGTTTGGTTTTCCATTTGGGGAAACGAGAGAGTTCGATGCGAAAAGTTTAAAATTTGTATTGCATATGCATGCATTATTCGGTACGCAAAGTAACAATAAATATTTATTTATGCTTACTGTGTTAGTCAAAAAAGGAAAAAACTTCTGTTTTGTTAGTTCATATGTTTCTTATTGATAATTTTTTTTACAAATTTTAAAAGGACATATAAGTATCTAGCTACTACTTTTAGGATATCTAGCCTCTACTGTTGAGAATTTCTAAATTCTAATATGCGGTTCCGATTATTATGGAGTTTGGCCGCGCACACTGTGATGCAAGAACATTCCTGGAAATTTTCTCAGGAGTCGCTATATCCGGACAGCCCATTATATCGAGGGTTCTGCAGCCACGAGCTGATTGTGTTTAATAAATACAAAAAAAAGTAACATTTTTATTTGTTTCATGGCATTTAAATAAAGCCAACCGCTTTTTGTGGCTATTTTTGTCATGTTAATTCAGCTGCTGTTTATACTGTCAAGTTTCTGTTGCAGTTTGGGTTTGCTACTCTGAGATCGAACAACTCCCCTCTGAAAGCGTAAAATTCCCTCTTTGGGGAAAATCCCTCATTGGTTGCGTTTTCATGCTCTAAGGGAAACTTTATGCAGCATTCACATTTTAAATGTAGAAAATAGAGAGAACGACCTCCTACTACAGAATTTAATCCAAGACGGTTATCTAGTTAGGTTATTTGAATATGATAAACTCATGAAGGCTACCTGTTAAGAGAAGAGATGCCTTCGTGAGGGACTTTATAAGGGAACAGTCTCGTATTAACATTGTACATCGAGAAAACCAACCGTGCAGCCAGCCCGTTCGCATGGGCCTGAGCCCGAGTCGAACTTCAAGTATTCTTAACCACTCGACCTCTGGTGAGACCTAATCCAAGACGGAAGTACTAGAGTAGCACGAGACTTTCTTTTTTTTCAACAGAATGACATCTTTGAGTTAGTAAGGTTAAACTTTTCTGAATATCTTTTATGTTCTAGCAATGCGTTTATTCATCTAATCTTACATTCCGAAAAACTCATAAACAAGTTTTTGTGAAGATTCCCGGCTATTGATAAAAGCTTTAACAACACTTTCAGATTTCCGGCTCATGCAAAATTCGTTGCAGACAATTTTTATATAATTTTCGATAGTTATCCATCTGCTGTACGCTATGGAAATCCAATACGAAGATAGTTAAAATGTTGATGAAGATAATAATAATACTTGTCTACGTGCTCCGTCATTAGATACTACACGAACTTAACCCAACTGAGATACCCCTATATTAGGCAAGGGCAGGGTCGCCGGTAATCGTTCCCCAAGAGGATAAAGCTCACCTTTTGCTACCACCTCGAGGTGGCAGACTTTAGAAATTCAGTACAACCACGAATACCACCTGGGCCCACGGGGTAACCACTCGCTGTTCTCAGGTGGTTCTCCGTGGAGGGGAACATGCACGCCTGGAGATCTGACTGGTCGTTTATAAGGCTCCCGCCACTACTACGTAGACTCGAACCCTTATCCGTGTGGCTCAACCACACCAAGCGGAGTACTTACCTCTCTCCTCACAGTGCAGTAGGTTTCGACAATTGCAGTAGTTTTTGACTCCCTCAATCCAACCGTATGAAACGATCTTTCTTTGAGGTTCTGGAACCGCCAAGCTCGTGATTTTATTCCTCCGTGGCCAAGACTGCATAAGCCCAGATCCTAGGCAGTAGCTTCACAGAATTCTCTGCGTCAACTTCCGGGGGGCGGGAATTATTGCAGATAAGAAAGACACAGCTATTAAAATGCACGAACAGCAGAAATCTTTTTACCTCTGATCAATAGTTATTTTAAAGTCATAAGGAAAATCGTGCAAACTGAATTTTATTTAGATGAAATAGAGGACAGCAAATTAGGCATTTAATGCCAAAGAGGAATAAATCAGAACTATTTGCAAGCATTGGGTTATTCCTAAATTTCATTATTAACTATTTGCAATACACTAATAAGCTATATTCTAAATAATATTTTATCGGGAACCGAAATTTGAAGCACAGAAATCGACTTTTAAAGATTATTTTTTTACCATTTTTTACCGCTGAAATATTTTCTGTTCATTTTTCACAAATATTCTGGTTTACATGCTGTTTTCATTATGTTTCTTCACTTACATATTACACGTGTGTTCTTTATCTGACTTGTTTTTAGCTCACTGAAGAAGAAAATGGAATTGATGGAAGCATATTAACTCGAGTAGCTATCGCGAAGCTAGAATGCGCTGTTGAAAGGAAAGACCAATTTAATACATTTCTGCATAAAATGTATACCTCCTTCTGGTTTCAAGATTTATTAGAATTCCAATATTACTATTAATGTGTATTTTATTGAGTTTTCCACTCAACTTAGCCGTTAAAACTATGCATAAGTACCAGATGAATGTCATCATTAATTATTTTATTAGTTACTTTCACGTTAATCATTTAAAAAAGAACTAAGAAAATATTAGCTTTGACATTATTTTATCATGAAAAATATTTTACTGCCATACCCTCTCTTCCCCAAAAATGTCTCTTTTTCCTTCCCCGGACTGATACGTATTCTCTCAGAAAGAATACTTTTTATAATCTCAGATACTCTTATGTTTTTTACGATTTTATGAACACAACAATTTTCCAAACATGTTTTCAAGCATATCTGAAAAATACCATTAAAGACTCGGCTAATGAAATGTTTTATTTTACCTCTGCATGAAAGCTCTTTCATGAATAAATGCAGAAAATGTAAGGTCATTCTAAAGACATCAGTATTTACAGAAAATTTCAGTTATGAGAAGGGAGAAGAGAGGCATGTCCTGGCAACCCTTCAGCAATAAAAAGCAGCCGGCAACACTTTGGAGCCGATAGGAATAGCGTAATGGAGACAAATTGAGCGCAGAGGTAAATTACGGTGACTCCTTTCACCTGGGGTGACACGCGACTCCATAATCTTTGACAAAATACACGGGTGTTGAAATACCTGCTAATACGCCACAGCAATCTCCCAATGACAGAACTGTGTTTAAGATTTCAATGCTAACAAACAATTGCGAGATCACAGCAGCAATAAGGGTGAGATGGTTTGACAGGGTAATTGGACAACAAGCCTCTGTACCACACGAAATCATTTTGATTTCCCTTCCCCTAAGTACACTGTTCGGGACGGTGATTAGGAGAATGCTTTACAACTGATCTTCATTCCAAATCATTTCTCCATTTCTCTTCCTGCCTACTTGTTGAATTCCATTTGCCCTCACGTCCGTTAAAGACAACTTTCTTTACACCGGAGGTGAGAGCGAACTTTTAGCGTGCTACTGGAGAAAAGGATCCGTTTGCTGAGGATGAAAAATTGACTAACTGATCGAGATGAGGATAGCTCACATAAATCGCTCAGCTTCTGAATGTATTAAGTATTAAAGGATAAAAATAACTTTCCTTAGATTGAGGTCTTTTATAGCAGAAAACATTCTTTCTCAGTTTCCACAGTTTCAATAATTTTTGATTCTGTGAGGTTTTACAGCATCCTTCTCGACAGGACTGAAGAAAATCTCAGTTACGAAAAATTCGATATAATAGAAATGCTTGCGAAGGTGACACAATTTATGCTTGACATCATCTGTGCCCCCATTAACGAAGTATGGGAAGGTCAGGTGAAGTTATCTGAATATGGCAAAGTATAAAACCTATCTAACGGGAGAGACGCCTTCGTGGAGGACTTTCTTAATGAAATCGGCTTGTATTCGCATTACATATGTGTAAAACTACGAAACCCAGCCATGCAGTTAACCCATTCGCCTACGTTTGAGCCCATATCAAACTTCCAGCATTCAGTGGCTTTAACTACTCTGCCACTGGTGGAGAGGATTGGGAAAAGGCAACGAATTTACGTACATGTCCACTTACATACTCGTTGCTTAGCATTTCATAGATATCAGTTTCATTCTTTTGGCTTCTGGTTGAACTCAGTTTGATTTTAAATTCAAATTTATGCTTAGAAATTGTCTTGAGACGAAGTTGATTTTCTTCTGTTTCCTGCAAATAAAACTCAATAGTCAGTTTGATGCATTGGGTAACTTATAATGCTTTAATTCAAAGTACCAGCAAAAATTATCTAAAAACAACTGGTAAGATACTATCTCGCAGTTTTAACTAGTAAAACTAAATTAACTTTGAAATCATTTGAGACTTCAAATTTTTTTTCAGTTCATTTGTGTGCTTGAACACTGTTTTTATCCACAACTTAAAACCTGGGAATGTTTCGAAATTTTTTTAATCTAACTTACTTACTCTTAAAAGTTAATAATGTCATTTCTATCATAAGGATCAATATATTAGAATTTTGTATCAAGAAAACATAAAAGATTGCGCATTTAATGGCACTGTTTGTTAATCGAAAGCAAAATCTCATCATTTCATCCTTTGTGACCTCACACTGTTGAACATCAGCATACATTTTTACATTCTGCTTGTTAAAATAACGAGTTCAAAATTTTGCAGTTTTTATGCTTTGATAGATATATTAATCTTTATGGAACCGATTTTAAAATCGATTTAATATCGCTGTTTTACTTCAGCAAATTTATCTAAAAGCTCAAGACATTTACTTTTATAGCACAATTATAGCCTGAAATCATTGTGAAAAAAGGGTATAAACCCTCAGTTGCACACATAGGATTTTTTTACAATGATTTCAAAATCGATTTCATATCGCTGTATTACTTTAGCAAATTTATCTAAAATCTCAAGACATTTACATTTATAGCACAATTATAACCTGAAATCATTGTGAAAAAAGTGCTATAAACCCTCAGTTACGGTCATAAAACTTTTTTACAACGCTTTTAGGCTGAATAATAACATTTTGATAGAAATGTCACTTTCAGTGTTACCTAACTCGTCTAACATTCGAATGATTCCGTGTTTTTCTATGAAAACCATGAAGATAAATTTTCTCAGAATGTTTTCGATGTTGAGGCGCTAAAATGCAAAGTATCGCATAATTTTTAACTCAGTCTAACGAAGAATTAAACTCAGTTCTTCTGACTAATCTATAAAATTAATAAAGTATTAAAATTTGTCATTATAATGTGTGATCTTACAAATTTAGAGCTTGCAATTTATTAGCTTTCTCCTGCGTCTTTTTATAAAAGACATAATTTATAAAAGATGCATACCGTCCAGACGGGAACATGGTAAGTGACTCTGACTTATTTTGATTAACATGTCGTTAATATCATCAAAATAAGATAGAATGAATATTTTAAACCAAATAATTGTCTCCAATTAAGAGGTAAAATGGCTAGACATGGGCGAAATAGAGTATAGAAATTTCCAAATGACGGAGACATGTCATCAAATAAGAAATTAAGTTGCCATGCAGCTTGATTTTTATTTAAGGCATTGATGTACAAAGGAATCTATTTTTCAACTTTTAAGAAGATCGACTGGAGAAACCATCTTAACAAAGAGGAATTCTTAGATGACGTTGCTTTTTCGAGCCAACATATCCTTTAGTTTGTTTTGAGCTTTACATTTTTATAAATGTTCCTTTCTAGGAAAGGCTTCTTTTTTTAAAATTGTGTTAAGTCATTTTCATCAAGGAGTCTAGCAAAAGGCGTAATGATGTGAGCCTAAGGAATGAAGTCGATTTGTTAAGACGCTATGACCAACTCCCCAAACTGAGTCAACGAAATGCTGTTCTTAAGTTAAATATTTCTCAACTTTTCTTTTATGCGAGATTCTGAAGAATTGTGAAGATGTTGTTTGCAAATCTAAGCAAAATCAGAATGAAAAGAAGAAACGTATGCATAGCGGGAAAGATTACAATGTTGAGAAATCACTGAAGATTAGGTTTACAGATGTTTGTAAAAAGATGTGACAGTCAGTTTTCCATTGATTCGGTAGAAAGCTGTGTAAGTAAACTCAAAATTGGAAAAGATGATTTTGTAGCAACAGATGGCTAGTTTAGTCTAGAAAAGAAAAGAGAAAACATGGTTTATAAACACAAACATGGTGAGGGAAAAAAATGCTTATTAACCTGCTGCAGAAATATGGTTGATAAGTGACCTAAATTGTTTACCAAGTGTCTATTAGTAATCGAAAAAAAGAAAAAAATCTCAAGAAAGAATAAAGAGTTTTTCAGTGAATTATAGGTATAACTCAAAAGTGTGCCTGACGTCAGCAATGTTTAAGAAATGTTATTTGAAATGGGAAAATGAAGTGAAGAATTAATATTGCTTCTTATTGGCACCTACTCAATGTCTAACATAAATGCCGCTCTTAAACATATAAAAGTTGTATATTAGACAATAAACTCTACAACCTTAGTTTATCCATTTGATAAAGGGATTATTAGAGCGATGAGAGAAAATATCGCTGCAAACTTCGTGACCCTTATAATATAAATGACAAGAATATAAGTGCAAATGAATTAGCAAGGAAGCTTAGCCCTCTTAATGTGCTGCATCTGCTAAACTTGTCTTGGATCCACGTCTCATAAAGACAATAAAGAATTGTTTTAAGCATACTAAACATTTTAATGAATAATAAAGTAGAAGAAATTGAAGAACTAAAACAGCATCTTCAGTTAACGTGACAAGTGAGGAATTTAACTCTCGCGTGCATATTGATGAAAAATCTAAAGTTGCAGTATCAGTGACAGAAGATATCTGGCGATCTGCTTCCTGAAACAAACCCAAGCTCATCATGTGATTAACCTCCTGAAGGAAAAGCTGAACAAATCGGTGAACATCCTAAACATACTGTGATAAGGGAAACTGTATTAATAAATATTAAGGTTAGGGGTCCAACATCAATCAAATAACTTCTAAAATCATCATGAAAATGAACAGTTTATAAATGAACTTTTGCATAACAATTGCAGACAACCAAATATTGACTGTTTCTAATTATAATGATATGAAATATTGTATGTTTTCAGTTACATTTATGTGAAATTAGTTAAATACCATTGACATTTTGAAGGATACTTTCTCATCGCTTAATGTTATCAAAATAGTCACGTACGAACATGATCACATTAAGTAGCGCCTACTGTAGTTATTATTTGGCAAAAACGACCTTGTTTTGTTATTCAAACACTGAGCTCTGCAAGAACAGAATATAACTGCTTAAGAACGCATTTATTCATTATACAGCTGGAGTTCGTTGCTCTTAAAATACAAAAGTTTAAATTCCAAAATAAATTTTAACAATAGAGGACCTATGAAATGAAGAGAAATATTGTTAAATTTAATGCACGACTGACCATCCGAAATTATAGAAATGTTGAAGAAGATGCCATATTACATCGTTGAAAAAAACACTAATTAAACGAAATTTTTTTTAATCTGTTCAAATAAATTGTTAGAGAGTTTTCATTTAAAGATTTCAAGGAAAGAAGGGGAAAGGTGAATGATTATTTAAATTAAGCAAAGCGCGCGAGTACTATCTGAATTAATGTTAAATATAAAGAAAATAATGAAATTTCCACTTTAGTCGGTATCTGAGTCCGGCTCGAACTACTAGTGTCCACTGATTTTATCCACTCGGCTACTTGTAGACCAAGAAGAAGGGATATCTGAGCAATATTAGTATAAAAAGTTAATTAGAAGAGCTCTTTTAATTATCAGAGCCCGAAATTAATTAAGCGTTAGCAAGAATGAATTAAAAACTTTTCTTATAATAGAAAATATTTCGAGTAAGAAACGTTACCAGAAGATAATGATAGCATGTGATAGATCCATAAAGTATAGGCTATTTGATGAAAATTAGATTGCTGAGTTCTAAAGGCAAAGGTTGTGCCATAAAATATTATCTTGAGAGAAATAAGGGAGGATAAAGTAATTTCTATATCAAGGAATTTTCAAGCTACTTATTTACCTGTTTTCTATAATTTACTTTCAAAAATTGACCAACTGCAGCGAAGCACACAAGAACTGACATTCAGTCTACGATTTTGCCGAGTCAATGCACATTCACCCACTCTAATTATTTATGGATGATTTGAGGCGTAAGGATTGCAGAGACAACAATAACAATGGGCCAGATTCAAGTTACAGAGAGGTAGAAATGAAATTATTTGGTTATCTATTGTCATGTTAGTATTACTATGTATTCTTACTGGAATATATATTTCTTTTAAAGAAATGATTTTTTTTAATTGTGATAGTTATCTGTAGTACTATTTCTTCTTTATTACGTTGTTACTGTAACCGCGTCCTTCGGAAGTTAAATAATTAGCATAATTTTCCCCTCGCAATTTTCGGACGATAAAATTAATAAAAAAAAGGGGGAGGGGAGGGAAAAACGCGAAACAATGCGACAGTTAGAAGAGAGGCACGCCGGATTGCTCTTTAAAATTAAAAGAAATTAAACCTTAGATTATGATTATTTTCCATTTGTTCCTTGTATCGGAGACATGCGACAGAATTTAACACGCGCTGAAGTTCATTTTCCTTCACAATCGTCAGGTTCTGTAATCAGCATAGCCTTTTCCGGCTAGACATTAGAAACGACTATGTAAAATAATTTTTACGCATAATATTCACTTAGTAAGCAGCCATACTTCGGTTTATGGCCATTCATTCCTCCGTAAAACTTCGTTTCTTTATTCCTGCAATTAACTATATTTCTATAATTATAACAAAACATCAAATAGTGAGTGAATGGTGATTTGTAAACATTTGCTTTTTTTTCCCTGTTTCATAGAATTATTCTGTTTGACAAATGGGCTTGTTTGTATATATTGTCCGAAGTTTAATAAATTTATACATTGTCTGAAATAAAAACTATTGTTTCTTTATTTATGCTGAGTCATCTTCACAGTTCTGTAACATAAATAAGAGCGTAGCCCTAGCAACAGAAGAAAATGGTATCTAATACTAATGTTACGTGACAGTTTCATTTTAAACTAATTCTTTCTGGAGGGGAGGGAGAAAGAAAGAAAAAAAAATGTAGTCTTTGAGAAGGGGGCGCGGAGAAACTGTATAACATTATGAACAATGAAACGTATTAAATCGTGCAACCTTCGACGTTCAAAACCTTCCACAGAACTGCATTTTTAATGATAGGTGGAGAATTGACTGTGTCTCTATTTAACAGAACGAGAGCAAACTATTGATAAATTGAAAGCCAGTTTAGTTCTGAGCACCTGTATCATTCAGATTTGTTCTCATATTACGAAACATGGATCTGAGCCTTTGCAGCTGATGTTACTCTGAATCCGAAAGTGTCGAATTTGTATTTGTCGATACTTATGATAGTAGCATGAAGCAAAAATTTAACAAATGGAAGTTACATATTACTTATTTCCATTTCTAAAATTGTTGGTCAGTTTATGAAGTAGCCTTAAATGCTAGATATTTACTGCCATAGAATAATATTAATACTGAAAGAGTATACGTCAGCTGAGTTTTTTAATCTCTTTCTTTAAGCATTTTTTTTAACAAAGATCAGTCAATAGGTTTCTATGGCATTCTATTACAATGGAATCAGTCAGTCATATACAAACACTACAATCAATGAAAGAATGCGCTTTCAGTGAATTAAATAAACGAAATTTTTTAAATAGTCTGAAATTTTCAGTGGAGCTTAGAGAAGAAAAATTTTAAGCAATAAAGAAATACCTTGTCAAATTATAAAATTTACAATCATATGTAAACTGAGTTTGAAACTGCCGAAACATTTCATACCCAAAAATTTTCTTTAATATAATTACTTGCATATTTGGGGGGAAATGCATTCTTTTGCACACATTACATGTAAACTAAAAATTGTTGCACCTTCTAAGATATGTGATATAAAATTGCATACAAGTATTCGCACGTACTTATTTTAAGATACTGTTTGAAACTGTATAATCTTCGAGTTTTTTTCTTCAGATTCAGGTTGACATGCATGAGTATAATACAGTATTAATTTTAATTATTTCTTAAACTAATATTTTAAAATGAAGTCCTTTTCATTTAAATTCAACACATGTCTTCAGCAAAGAAAGAGTTCATTAATATCAAATCGGATATCTTTGATTTTTTTATATTGCTCTTTAGGATTAAAAAAAAAATTGTAGATTTACATTGCAGTGAGGACCGTTTAAAACAGAGGTATCAAAATATTTGTTATTAACACTTCGCTGAAGATCACGAGAAGAAGAGGTATTGGAATTGATAAATTATTTAATTTTGATTTTAATCATTCGATGCAGAACACCCCATATTGCAAATTTCACAATTCCTTTTATTAGACTGTTTCCTTTCTCAGTTGTTCAAAATTATTGGACTCAATTCTTTTGACTATTTAATTATCTATTAGAGATAAAGTAATAAAAACTTTAAGTTAAAACTTTTAAATCTGTAACTTATTTAAAATAATACATTCCATCAAAATAATCTAGAGCTTATATTCCTTATGATTTCAAATGCTAATTTTAAAGCGATCTGAATGAACTTCTTACATTTGTCGAAGATTGCTAAATGTAATTGCTCTAATGATATATCACTTAATAACTGTAATTGCTGCAAGTTATTTTAAAATTTTTTAAAATTTTATTCCGTTTATTTATTTATTGAGTCTCATTTTTAGATATATTTTTTGAAGTACAGCGAAAGAGCATGGCGAGATTTAATTGTGATAGCAGCAAATATTGCGGTTTTAAAAGGTAGACTCTTGATTAGTAAAAGTGTCACTCATCGTCAGACATGTAACATTGTCGAATTAGTTCTCACATTTACATGCAACATTTTATTCCATTGCTACCACTTAAAGCATGCGCTTTCAAACGAGAAATATACTTTAATAAATTTCTTAATTCACATTAGGGAAGAACTAAAGAAAATGATACCGCAAGAAATTTAAATAAAGTATTTTATTTTAATTTGAATTTTAGGCCTTTAAGTGATCTCTCTAATGAAACTATTTATACCTATGCAGTTGAGGGATTTAATAGTAAAATAGATAAACAATTTTGGAGTGGAAATAATTATAAACAATCTTGCTATAACAAGTATTCTTTTGTCAGGTACTATTTATCATTTTAATAAATAATATCTGGGAATTATATTCCCCTTGTCAGAATTAGATGTTTTCACCGAATAGAACCATTGCCTTAAAAATCTAGAAATAAACTCCAGTTAAAAATCTCACAGGATTAATGGTTTTTCTAAATAAAACCTCTGCTATGTATGTGAGTCACTTCATGATCGCATGGCTCTAAAGTCAGAAAAAATGCCCGAAGAAAGTGCACTTATTTGAGGCAAGCTGATAATATTTGTCTTTGAAATATGAATAAATGACTGCAACAATCAATGGGTGAATTCCTAAAGCAATCTATTTTTACAAGTCTCAAATGGTTAAAAGGTACTACAATAGTCTTTTTGATACGATAAACATTTTGATCTGATTTTACAATCGAGGTAACAGAGATGAAAAACGCAAAATGGAGAAAGCAGTGGGAGGGTAAAACGATGTGATGAATCGATTGGTTGTCAGAGATTCAATGGTCCATGGTCGGCTAGCCAATCAGGTCCTTCCATTATAATTACTGCTAAGCAGAAGGTGTTGGTGGAAGGGGACATCGGAGAGAGACGGATAGGATAGGAGAAAAGATAAATTGATTTGGGTTTCATCTGCTGTTTTTAAAAAATTTGTTCTTCATGCTAAAGGTGAGACCGCAAACAATAATACATTGGAAATAAAATTTCAGAGAAATTTATGAAGGTGGAGTCGAAAGCTTCAGTCCACCATTTCAGATTTTTGTTTAATATAAATAAGCACTTAATTAAACCAAATGAAAAGAATTTCTTAAAAAAAAAATGAACAAAAAGAAAACAGTTTTTCTTATTGAAAGTTAAGAAAAATTCTGAGGTGCTTTGAGGCCTCATTGTAATAGCTTGATACCTTGTAATTCCTTGATATATCGTACCTTTGCTTGTTGTGTTTTGAGAAATTCATGCTATAAAAATGTCTGAACTCACATTGCTTTCCATATTTAACACAATTGGGAACTCTTTGTTCTGTCAAAAAAAAGAAGAAAAAATTAATGTAACTTATAAGAATTTTTTTAATGCACTACACTGGCCAGGATACGAATGGCTTCACGTATACGATGACGCTACATTTTTGAATTCCTGACAGAAGGAAAAAAATACAGCTTGCGTATAAAACGACTTGACTTGTGTGTGATTGATAAATTGAAAGTGTTCTGTAAGAAAAAGAATTAAATAGTTTAGCTTGAGCAGTTGAAGGTTTTGAAATATATTAAAGGTCTCAATAACACACTTTGATGCAAAACATGAATGAATACTTTTCCTTTTAATGTAAAAGTTAAGGAATAAATTACAACTGCCTTAACACATTTTTAAAATTTTAAGCACACATGTAACGGGTATGATTTTCGAAAAAGCTGTTTAAGAAACGAACATGTCTTATAATCGGGCTAAATATGGTGATAAATATTTACTTGAAGTATTATTTATAAGGTATCAATAGCTTTTTCATGTGTTATTTCCTGCATAATTTTATACAGTAAAAGCGTTAAAAAATGTGGGATTTCTATCTAAGTCTTTTATTTGCTGTTTAGTTATAAAAGGAAAAAAAAAAGACAAAAAATTATTTTTGTTTGCTGAGTTGTTGAAAATACTCTTGCTTGAATCCTTCCGTTACTATACTGAAACATTCTCAGATATGTCTCTTTTATTCAGTTTAGATCTCAATGTTGTAAAAGTCATAGTTATTATAAGAAAAAGAAAAACAGTTGGTGATATATATACCATATCGCTGAAATCTTTGATATCTCAAAATAAATAAGAGTTGTTGAGACATCCGAGATTCCACTGGAATTTATGTATGTAATATTTGAGATACAAAATGTTCCAGAACACGCAATATTCTACCTATAACAGACCAAAATTCAGTATGACTCATTCGTAATTATAAGCAATTGAAAATATACTTTAAAGATATAATACTGTTAGTTTAAATAATACAAGGTGTTTCTGACGCTGTGTATTATGAGCTAATGAGCTGCAACTACTTTCGTATTACAATATACGAATGAAAAAGTCATAGAAATTTTAAGTGTATTACTACGAAATAATACCAGGGCTAAACTTAGAAAAACATGGACTGAAAGCTAGTAATGAAAAAACTGAAAACTACTTTGTGTTAAAAATAGGATGTCAGAGTGAGTTATTCAATTGTTATTACACCGGCACTTCAGTAAGTAAATCTGAAATAAATGTGTACTCATATGAGCGCACTTGAGAACTTTGTTTTAACTTTTACCTACTGAAAGACTGTTTTGGGAGAAATAGTCCAGTAGTGTTTTGATACTTCTTGCAGTTCAAACTCTAATTCAAAACAGAGAAAACTTAATTTTTTGACCTCGAGTAGAAAAAAAAATGAAATGAGAAAACATGAGTAGAAAAAAAAATTTAGCCGATATGTTAAGCCGAATTAATCAACATTGTTTTTGACTTCTTTGCGTTCTTTTATATATCACATTCTACATGCCAGCATGCATTGAAGAGTTGCCCCAGAAGTGTTTCGGAAATGATCACACACATAAAAAGTTTTCCAACATGATAGAAAATTCGAGGGAAGAGAGTAAACTATGAAAGTGGTGAACAGAGGATTTTTAAACATTTAAAAAATTTGAGACGTCAGGACATTTTTGAAAATGAATCATTCAGCATTTTTCGAACATTTACTACTACGCCTTAATCCTCGATAGTTACAAAAAACTTACATTGGATTTATTGCTAAAAATATGAATATGCAATTTCATATTATATTCATAACAATATTGGTAAATAATATCAGTAGTAATATTTTAATATTCATTGCTCTTTGGGTTATTCCCAAAGTTCCGCGCGATTTTCGGAGTTGAAAATCTGATCCGTAAGTGCAACATTGAACGTTATCCACTAATATAATAAGCGATGTGTCTACAGCCTTTTTCTAACAAGAAATCAAGTTGCCAATGACATTTTTAAGAGCTGTGGTATTTTAGAGTCGAAATAATGGTCGATATTGTTCTCTGGATTTTTTCTCAGCTGGAAAATGTTGCACTGATCAAAGGAAATTGGAAATGTTACAACGAGTTATGTCTGGGATGTATGGTGGATAAGGTAAACTAATTACATTACCCAAATTTCCGCCACTTTGTACCAATTACACCATTTGAAAATTCTTTGGAAAAGATGAAATTTCCTGACCTCTCAAAAGATCGTAACTTGCGAGGGAGAGCTAAGATCCATTGTATGATGCCACGAACTTAACGATGCAGATAAATAGATCATAATCGGAAATGTTTAAAAAATTACTGGGATTAATATAAGAAATTAAGGGATGTGTCTCATATCCCTTAACTAATCACTAAATGAACATACAAGTACAAATATATAATATTTTGAATGCATGGGAGAGAATATAGCAATTATTTTTTAGCCATGGCCAAGATGGTTATAGATGTTACTGACATACAGATAGAATGCGTAGTAGAAGGATGGAACATGGAGACAAACGTAGCTGCGGATCACCACACGATAATAATTCTTAAAACAGGCATTCTTTTTTTCACGCCATCCTTATAGATGCAATAAGCACCCCACAATTTTTTTAACTGATCACATCGCGAGGCAATGGACGACATACAGAGCAGAATGGCAAGTGCAAGCAATGAGAGAGGATGACAGGAAAAAGGCTAAGCATTCAGTAGTAGCGATATTTAAAGACTTGTTTCTTTTGTTTAAATTTTGATCTGATTGGATAAGAGCCGTCTGCATTGCAGCAAGGTTACATTATAAGGTATTTCTCCCGCCTTCTTCGCATGCCTTCGTGGTGTAGTGGTCTGCATGCTCGACGCGTAACCGAGAGGTCCGTGGTTCGATTCTCGGCGAAGGCGTTGCTCATTTTTCATGTCTCCTGCTGCTAAATAACATAATGTCTCTACAACATAAGAAGCATGAAACGGATTAATTTGGAAAGATGCAGTCCAAAACGTTGTTATAAACAATTTCTCCTTTTGGAACAAAAACTGGAGATAGCTAAATGGAAATGGAAAATAAAAAGAACTATTGCCAAATTAAAGTTAATAATCCTTCTTCATATTTTATATCTTACACACATACACTCAGACAGTATATATAT